>DVZL01001438.1:0-17777 GCA_018236625.1 Lasaia peninsularis
CTTGAAATGTTTCTTTGTTTTTATCTTCCTTGAAATTATTAGTTTTCCATTCCAAAAAAACCTTCTTCTGACAATAAATTACAAAATAATGATATGAAAATTCATCAATTCGTTCACTCGTGTTGCGATGACCAAGGGAAATAGAAAATCCGGTTTTCTATGTAGAATAGACCAACTGCCTTCCTACCAGGCGAGTAAAAGTTAACTGGGTTACTATCAACATGACCACTGGTGGTAGAGTGCTATGCAGCAACTCGCCCGGGTAGGGATCCACCGTCTTACCTATTCCTGCCGCCATGACGACATTGTCGTGTTCCGGTCCGGAGGGTAGGGTAGACAGTAGACTTGCACATGAGGTCTTACAGCCCGACCACAGGGCAGCGGCGCACCTACAACATCTATGGTGTCTATAGGTCACGGTTATTTCTTACCATCAGGAGACCCATGTGCCTGTACGCTGTCATATACTATAAAAAAAACATAAACTAAATGTCCCGCCGAACTTCGTACTACACTTGAGTATGAAAAATAAGTAACTACTTATTACTACCGAACTAGCAGGTGTACATACAAATTTCATCAAAACGGTTTAGTAGTGTCAGAGAAATATGGTAACAGACACTGTGACGCAAAATCTATAGATATAAAGATAAAAATTGGTATCATTAAGATTTGTCATGTATTAAAATAATGAATAAATACATAGACTCTATCTTATAAATTTAGTAGATATTAGAAGGATATAATCATAATTATATCCTTCATAGCAGGTAGTAGCATACGAGAGGCCAACTCTACCAATGAATTTGTTTGGTGATGAGGCGGTAGAGTCTTCCAGACTTATAACTTAAAACACAATAATATTTTTTAAACATACAGAAAAAGACGGTTATAAGTTTAATGTGTCTCTCTGTTTTATTTGTTTCTGCGGTCGAACGTAGTCGATTTTTGACACACGATCGCATATACGACTTCCGATAGGACAACTACAACACAACAAAAGGGTTACTCCTTAAGGGATACGGGCGTTACAAAATAATTCATTTACATCTCTCATGTTCGCTAAGCAGGTCCTTATGACCCACAAACGAGGCTTGTAGGTGACCAATAATTGCCCTAAGGTAATATCGTAGATAGACAAGCCATAGGGTGGTAAGTAATATAAAAAAAACACTTAACTCTTTCCTTGAACTGAACTTTAAAAAGATCACGTACATCTAATCATTGTACTGGCAATAGACATCATGCATTCAACCCAATGACCAAAGAGGTTGCTATGCTATTCAGCCTCGTCCTCGTATGAGTACAAATAGTCATCAATTTGAAATATCAAACAGCGAGGCTCAATTTCGTTCTTGAAAAAGCTAAATATCTCGTGCTGTGATTGATGCCTTACTGCCATTGGCTATTCATCCACTATTTTTTTTAATCTAAATTAATCGAGATTTTAGCCATAATTTATGAAATCTGACCAGACGTTTTTGTTACCTACCTAATCGATACTATGGGTATTTTGAAACATAATATGTGAAACCTAACTGTCATAATATTTAGGTATAATGAAGAAAGATAGTATGGAATGCCTTCTAACTAACCGAGCATCGGGGGTTTCTTAAAACAAATAATTTTGTTTCTTGTAAATGTTATAATAATAACCATCAATTATTGATTCTATGTAAAAATTCACAATTTGTGCGATGGTGACAGTCAATTATTGATCGTGTTGGAGTGAAGGAGATGAATATAATTGGTTTAAATTCGATATTTCTTTAACGCGAGTAAACAGTTCCGTGAATCAAAACTTCTCGATTCCGTTCTCTTGAGATAATAAGGAGATCATTAGTAAAAGTTTCGCTGAATTTGTTTTTAAAAATCGGTTACAACAAGGTATGAGAGGATGTTCATGGTCTTATCACGATCTCATCATTTTGAGAAGATTTCTGCGTGGATGAGGTACAGTGGCGGATTAATCGTTCACAGAATGGGCAACTGTGCCTTGCCTGTGGACCCTATCCAACAAGGGCCTCGTTGGACAGGGCCTCACCTCAAAAAAACGACATTTTGTGAGATTGGAAGGCGAAATGTAGAGATTGTGCGTTGAATTAACTATGCAAAGCATCTTAGACCTCTTGAGCGAGTAAGGATAACAGCTACCCTACCGATATAGAGAGTGGTAGACATAGACTTTATGAGAGCAGAATACTTAAGATACTGATATATCAATTCAAATGATATTCTATATTATTCATCATTGGCGCTCGGTGAATCTTCCACATATTCATATTTTAAATGAGAAACACATGTACTATTTCACATATAACTTATAATTGAAAAGTTTTTAGTGACTCAAGTTCAAGCCCTGACGACGAAAAAAGCGTAACCGGTTGACTATTTCAAAAATAAATTTCAATTATAAATTGTATGTGAAACAGTTCATGTGTTTCACATTTAAAATATCAATTCAAATGAGTTTTTTTTAATTAACAACAAGTAAAAGTTTTATCAATTTTTGTTTATGAAAATGTTGCATTGCAATTAATAATTAGGTTTTACATTAAAATAACCCAAATAAACATGACAAACAATATTCACTTTTTGATAAGGAACATTTTGTTAATGAATCCCAATATATGTATTATTTTGTTACAGCATAATATATCATTTTAAAATAATATAAAATGTACAAATATATTGATATCATTCTCATAAATGTGATATTAATCTTCATGACATTTCGCATACGAGTAATCTATGACTCTACATAGTTTACTTTTTGATTTGTAACCGAGACAGGACTACACAATTTTAATAAATGTGTAAAGCCAAAGGCCAGAACTAAAAATATTTTGTTCCAGAAACTTGACATTTATTTTCGGGAGCAAGAAAGAGGGCACACAGATCAAAGCAATATTTTAGGGGCCCCAACATAGAAAATCCGACCCTGTTAATGATGAAACATAATTTCAGGTGTATTTTAAACAACGTTTTCATATATTTTACATTATATTTATGGATATACCTGAACTTTTCAGAGAAAAAGTGGGATTGAAAGAAAATATCAAAATATAAAAATAAGAAAGGGCATACTCCTGTGGTTCGGTCATGTGTAATCGACAAAACAGATATATAATGCTAATGCAAATGCTAATGTGAATGACTGTAAGTACTTGAGGAGACCTAGGTTGATGTTGACGTTACTCGTGTATTATCCGAGGGTAGTGTTTTTTATGATATTGGTAGACAAACAAGCAGACGGATTTACTGATGATAAGAAATACACGTCGCCTGTAGACACAATTGGTGGAAATAGTGCGTTGCCAACCTGAGGCTGGGATGGAAAGCCTCTTGCGTGAGAAAGTTTATCGGCTGTCCTACCCTCTAAACCAGAACAAGACAATGACTGACGCTATTGCAGCGGGAATAGGTAAGGCGGTGGTACCAATTCGGGCAAGTCGTTGCAGGACTCTACCACCTGGTAATCTAATAAAGCGTCTTGAGTCTCCGAATTTGGCGTGTTTCTACGAAGAGTAATGTACCTGTATGGAGGTAGCTAGGCAAGTATGTATGTATCGTGACCCTTGGCACTTAATACTCTCTGGCGCTAGTTTTAGCCGCAGCTTTACATGCGTGGAATCAACAAACGTATATTATCTAGAATTTTCATTCCGTAAAAACGAAGCCTCACAAAGGAAACCTTTTACGAAGCATAAAAACTGAAAAGATCAATGTCATTGCTGAAGTAATTCTCAAGTAATAACGTAATAAAAATCAAAATTAAAAATGTTGAAAAAACTCACAACGGTTAAATTACTGTTACTAACACCGTGACCTTTGATTGCAATGACTTTGCCACCATATCATGCTTATCTTTGGCATGATCCGATTGGAGAATAAAGCTCGGTTACTCGATAAACTTACTTCAGATTTGCGACTTTGGTGAATATAGGCGCGTATTTGATATAATATGTATTAAAATATTAGAGACAAAGTATGCTTGTATGTTTCCCAACGTTACAACAACATAGTATTCATTATTCTTCTATCCTTATGGATGATGGGATTATTGCATCCCTACGTCTTAAGAAGATCCACTAATGACTGGAACTTTTGACTGACATAATAAAATAACACTGGACAAGAAAGCTCAGAATACGGGGAGGTATAATCACAAGAAATCCGGGTCTTTTCACAAGAGGGTACTAATTATAAAAGTTGTAAATTACCAATGAAAAACTTCGTACCTTTTAATTTAGACGAGTCAGGCTATCGTGTTTTATGTCGGAAGAATGTTTTTATAATAAAAAATTTCTTTTTAATATCACAATCCAAAATGATTACTTTTTGTCTTAAATTATGTTTTATTAAACTTCAAAGACTTTCTCAATTCGATTGTATGTTTGTTACGTGATTACTCTGTAAATTCGTAATGGATTTTGATGATTTTTGTTTTATTTAAAAGATTATACTTCATAAATAGTTGTGTATTAATTTTATGGCAACCGATTCAGTGGTTTTAAAATATCAATAAAAACAATCAACAACAACAACAACTATGGTGTCTATAGGCCATGGTTGTTTCATACCATCAGGAGAACCGTGTGCTTGCTCGCTTCTTTATTTCATTTAAAAAAAAAAGAATTATGCGACGTTATAATGAAATGAATACCGTTTTTTTTTCTATGTTACTGTGTTTAAGTTTTAGGCTTACTATTTACGCTTATTAGTCCAAGTTTCCTGAGTAGAATCCAAATATCTATCTCCCTGGCTAGTTTGGAATAGGCTTAGGCTAAATGGGTTATTATCAACTAGAAGATAGGTATACGCCCCAAATTGTCTCCAATTCACCAAATCCTATAGGATTATTACGACGGTGGTTAACTCTGTTATATTCAGGCCCGGAGGATAAGGTAGCCTTGAACGTTGACCTAACAGCCCGACCATTAGACGACTCATACTCGTGCGTACGCCAACGTGTATGTATATGTGTGTGAATGTTTTAATTAGGAATCAATGTAAGCCTTCGTCGGAATATAATTTTCCCCGTGTTGGTCCGGGTCCTCTGTGTTGAATAGACCATCTGCTTTCCTTCCAGGCAGCTCGTAAGAGGCGAGCATAGGTTAACAAGATCATTGTCAACGAGACCACTGGTGGTAGAGTGCTGTGTAGCAACTCGCCCGGGTAGGAATCCACCGCCTTATTTATTCTTACTGCCATAATGATACTGTCATGTTCCGGTCCGAAGGGTAGAGAAGCCGGTAGGCTTGCACATCAGGCCTAGCACCCACAACGCCTATGATGTTTATAGGCCACAGTTGTTTCTTACCATCAGGAGACCCGTGTGTATCTTCGTTTATAATTCCATAAAAAATACAATTGTGAAACTCGGTCACGATGCCTATTGTAACTGTTTTGTATCTCCTCGACAATTTATCTTAATAGAACTTTTATATTGTTTCTACTTCACTGCAGTCTATAAATCACACAAAATAAACCACCCTGTTCCCTTTCTATGATCCGTGGCATTACGTAGCCATTTCACAGTCGAACGGTCTACAAACCAGAGCACAAAGAAAAATGTAGGCCAACTAAAAGCTACGAAGTATTTTTTATAAATACAGGGAGTATTTATCATAATAAGTTAATAAAACTCACTTGTTAACTTTCTCACTATTCTTATGTATTAGGGTTCCGTAGCTGAATGTCAAAGTGAAACCCTTATAGATTTTCTCATGACTCTGTCCATACGTAATGTATATCGTGATGGGGTTATCTCATCCTATCATCGAACGCTTATTCCTTACTTCAATGTAATACGGCTCATCGCACAAACTACCTCGCTGATTTTGTAGCCATTTTTCATCTGACTGGCCTTTATGCTTTATACTCTGTTAGATAAATCCGTAGTTGTCCTGGGAGTACTAGTCCAAGTACAAGAGGTAGCGTTTTTATATAGTAGACGCATTTCGTAAAAAAAAAAGCCGCTTACAGACATATCAATGGCATCAACTTGAAATTTTGATGTTAACTTCATGAGTAAGTTTACTGCTATATATGCCTAAGCTAAGAGTGGTATCGTTGTTTTGTGCAGATTAAGGTAGGGACTTAAATCAGTACAATCAACAATAATTACTAACGATGTGTGAAAAATGATCCGAGGGAATCAAAAGGCTATAATCATTCATTTCGTAATTTTATTTAACTAAATAACTATCTAACTATCTAACAAAGAAACATGGTGTATAAGATCAGGTGCATCTTTTTTAAGTTTACTACGGTATTAAAATATCAATGAACAAGCCAGAGACATGTAAACCAAAATTAAAACTTTTATTAGTATTAGTTTCTTACAGACAATTTATTACAAATATTTAATTTTTTTATAGCATTATTATAGTTTCCGAAAAATTAATGAAGTATTCCTTTCAATAAACCTGATTAAGAGTAGACACCAAATTATTTATAATATGATCCTAATTCAAATTTTATTTTTCCAATATCAGCAGCTGCATATTTTTTTATGTAATTATTGAAAAAAAGGAGGAAAAAATAAATACCCAATATAAAATCATAATTAACATTCAAGCTAAAAATTAAAAATTAACAGAACTCACATCACTTGGACCAAGCAAAATCAAAAGTTTCGCATCATTTTGCGAGTCCAATGACTATGTTACTAAATCACGAAGATTACGTATTACTTTCTCAAGCAATTATAAACCTTAAAATTATAGCTAAAGATTTAATTTCCAACGAAAAGAAGATAATCGCGAAGTTGTGAAAGGGAAAACCACGCAGCAACTTCGACGTAGAATTATGCCTGAACCAATGATTTATTATTGCTATAGACGTCTTACTGAAATATAGAATTTTTAAGAAAAGGTCTAACATTTTTCTTCCTTTAGCGTTGCTAAAATACTTATTTGGCTATTTCTTGAATTTAAAAATAGCGCAAGTAGGAAATACTATCGAAAACCGAGTAGTATATGACGGGACGAAAGTCATGTGACAAAAAGTGTGTTAGGCATAAATATAATACAATAAAAATAATAAAATAACTTTTTTTGTGCACCAAAAAAACAAATGAAGATCATAAAAAAGAAATACCGACTAAATGCAATGAAATAATTATGAACTTGGAAATATAGAAAGATGCTTAGGTCAAAGAAAATATGGATAGATTCTTTGGAGATAGACAAGTGTGTGAAAGGAGTGGCTGGATATCTGACGGTTAATAAGATGAAAAGGAGGAAAATAACACTGTAGATGTAATATGCTTATATTGCTGCATGATAAAGCATTTATTGATCAATTCATTTACATATTCACTCGCTCATTAATTTATTCATTCACACATACTTGCTTGTAGTGTTCACCATATTGCTAACTTAACTTCTTTTTAAAATGAAACACGAAAAGTAGGGTTCCATAACCCTTTCCTATCAGAAAGCGTCTAGAATGAAGTTACCTTTCTAAAGAAATACACAACTGAGGAAAATCTCAAGATATTTGCCACAAGATAAGGCCTGAGACAACCGTTGCTGAAAGCAGAGGCTCAAGGCGTTCTAAATCAGCATACATATGAAATGTTCTCTGTGGGAGCGGCATTCTTTCATCTCCAGACACAGGTGTAAACTCCACTGTGAATATATTTCACACAGGTAGGGTTATCAGCACCGAGAAATTATCATTAATAAAGAGATTACTCATGACATTAATGTATTAAATAGGACCAGGCCTTGAATGCAACAAAAGTTTATCTAACTTTATTTCTTCATTATGGCTATTGTGACGCCTGTAGTTTAAAGTCCGGTGAAGTTGTAAGAGCCACTCGGTTAGCAACAAGTTAGTCCGTATCAAAAAAAAAAAGCCTGTGGTCAAAATATGGAGTCGACATCCGACTTTGACGGCTTGACTTTGTCGGTTCGATTGCCGAGGGCAACTTGTTCTTTTAAGTTTTTCAGTTTATATTAAAAACAAAACTTTGTCTGTGATTGGATTCGTGCCCGACATAGCGGCCGACTTGTCACTTGTTACATCGTGGGATTTAATATTGTCGGCTAATCGTGAGTGCATATATTCCTCCGCCAACCTTTCTGGGGTCGCGACCGCAGCGCGTTGTGGAAGTTTAGGGAGGGATTAAAAGATATAATAAGAATAACTGGGCTCTGCAACCCAGAAAACAAATCAGACCCAATCTAGATCAGATTGAATATAGATACACGAACGAGTTTCCTGGCGGCTTTCTCATTATGATTACTTAGAAAATTAAGTTAGAAAAACTCATTAGTACATGGCGAGATTCGACCCCGCCAAATAGTTAAAAGTTTGCATATTTATATCCCGTTTTTTTATGGGATAGGACAGCGAACAAGCACACAGTTCTCCTGTTGGTAAGAAACCGTTATGAACATCATGGACGTTGTAGCTGCGTCGCTGTCTGTAGGTACTCCGTGGTCAAGCTGTTAGACCGTACGTGCAAATTTTTTTAAGTATTTATATGGGTTAAGAAAGCGAACTAGCACAGGGCTCTTATGATGGTAAGAGATAATCGTACCTAATAGACACCATATATGTTGTAGGTGCGTTGCTGTCCTGTGGCCGGGGTTTTAGGCTTCCCCTTCAGACCGGAACACGACAACGTGATTATGGTGGTAGAAACAAGTGAAGCGGTGAATCCCCATCCGTTCAGCACACAAGTTGCTGCCAGCACTCTACCAGAGGTCATGTTCGAAATATTTAAAAAGACTTTATACTCGTTGACAACCCTATTATTCTAAAGAAAAGCATTGCAACGATTCTTTCTCAGATGTTACTTTGTAAGTGTTATTCTGTATTATAACCACACTTCATAGTATCTCATTTCATTGTGTAACTCTTCTTTTTATACAACGAATATTTTGACATATTTTCTTCGCACGAGTGCTTTGAAAAGAACATGTCAGACAAACAAACGGTAGACATTTTTTAAAGTTACGTTTAAGAAACGTCTTGGTGATTAATGCGACAAGTTCATGCTTTAAATTCAAGCGGTCTGAAAGTCAAAGGTTTAACGTACTAAGAATTTTCCAAACTCATAAAAGTACCTTTGATAACCTAATAATGGTGGGTGGGTTGACGTGTAGGCCCTAATAACCCCGAGACAGAGGTTCGATTCCCGACGGGTTAGGCATTTTGTAATGAATATGTTATTTACGTTATACAGCGTTATTACGTTCTTAAATATAATGAATGAACTCGTTATGGCCCAATTTAACCTCCTTTCGACTTGACGCGTAGTTTTGTAGTAATTCCATAAGTATTTCATTTTAAAATAGACGGTAGCTCCATTAGTATTCTATTCTAAAATAGAAATAGCTCTATTAGTATTCAATTCTAAAATAGACGGTAGCTCCTTTAGTATACTATTCTAGAATATACGGTAGCTCCATTAGTATTTTATCCTAAAACTAGCTGACCCGGCGAACTTCGTACCGCCTTAGCGTAGCAATGATGAACTGAAAATTATTTTTTTTCTGCGTATTTCTGCAGGATAAAAAGTATCCCATTTTATGCCCAGGATAATAAAGTATAATTATGCCAAGTTTCATCGAAATCGAACCGTTAGTTTTCACGTGATGCCTGAACATACAGACAGACAGACAGGGATTTAGGTTTGGTATCGATTCAGTAACGCTATTTATTTTTTCAATATTTTCAATGTACAGAATCGACCCTTCTACAGATTTATTATATATTTAGATAGACAATAGCTACATTAGTATTTTATTCTAAAATAGACAGTAGCTCCATTATGTTTTATTCTAAAATATACGGTAGCTCCATGAATAGAATACTAGTTAGAATAGAATAGAATACTAATTCTATTCTAAAATAGACGATAGCTCCATTTTCGAGTTGTCTCGAAACCACTACCCAGATAAAATTTTAATTTAATCACAATTTTTAATACTAAAATTCGCAAACTATGAACGCTTAAATTCCCTCAAATTATAAAAGACAATCAAATTGAAAACTTCCTCATCTCAAAGTTGGTTAAATATGCAAAATTTAGTAAACGTTCAGGTTCGGAAATCGGAATTGAACACGCGAGTAATATGAAGAAAGATCTTTACATTCTATCTTAAATACCCGACGTACTTCCAATGGGTGAGTTAAATAACTTGAATACTTGGATGAAGCCACTAATAAAATCTTTTTTGAGCTTAATTACCTGTATAATATACTCTTCTTCGCGTTTTAACTTTGTCCCGTTATATACCTATCATAATATGACGGGGTCTGCTACCTAATCCAGGAGATTTGACAATGAGGCCAGTTTTTACACATCGTTGCCATCTCACCTCTGCAATCCAGAAGGAAATTCAGGCACCATTTCAGTTTAAACCGAATTCGAATCTATGAATCCATGAAATCCATCCGATGAATCATGGATTTGAACCTGAATTACCGGAATGGAAGTCAATAGCACTAACCATTACGCCACCTACACTTTCTTATGGTATTGAACGGCAAACAAGCAGACGGTTTCCCTGAAGGTAAGGAATATACATTGCCTAAAGACATCAAAGAATGTAATGATACGTTGCCAATCTGGGACTGGATTGGAAAGCCTCTTGTGGAAGTAAGTTAACTGGCCATCTCATCTTCCAAACCATAACATGAGAGTGGCAAGCACTAACTTTATAGTTGCAGGAATAGGTAAGGCGGTGGTATCTTGACATTACAAGACCTAGTCAATGTCACGGTGTTCGTGACGTATACACTTTTGGTTGCCTCTTACGACCTGCCTGGTAGGAAGTTGACCTATTCTTCAATGGAACCCGGGACTAACACGTGGAAAAAAGTCTTTGATATACTATACTGTGAGATGTATTTCAATATGTTACTTAACACAGAGGAGTTTTAGTTACCCTTTACGTGCGGAACTCCAAAAATGAAAATTCAGTTGAATTGATAATCTCCTCCGTAATAAATGAAACATTTTCGAAACGGACTTCAAAAACCAATTTAGGAAAGTAAGTCCACAGCCTACCTGATTTCAAGACAATGCATTTCAATGAGCTTAAAAATCTTTTCTTTCGAATTGAAAGCCATCAGAAAGTTCCATCATCCAATTCAATAAAACATAATCCTGCCAATCAATTCTGTTACCGTTCTGGAATTGATGGTTTTTTGTAGATTGTTTCATTCTCTATATTTAAAATTGTAATAAAGTTGTATGTACTTATACTACGTTTGCTTTTTGAATATAACGAGTCATCAAGTTAAAGTCATTCATAATGACAAAGAAATGCATTCTTTAATAAGTGGTTTAATGGATTCTACCAGACCTAATAGGATAAATCTGTCTGTCGAGTTTTTTTTACGGTTCTGTAGTCGAACACCAAAAAACCAATCATCACCTTAAGTACCTGGATGTTTGAGCTTTGCTCGGTGTTTTTTTAATTATAATCACTTATACCTATGGAAACTACTTACAACTTCTTTTACATTTTAATTTTCCGATAATATTTGTACAATTGATTCATTAAGTAATAATTAGTAATTTAATCACATTGAAGAAAGCATACGTTTATCGTTTAAACGAAACATGCTTATATCTTTAAGCAAGTTTAAATGCTTATTTAAAAAAGTCGACTTTTTAAAATGGTTGTCGTTTAAACATTCAGGAGTAAGCTTGCATTAGGTAGACAAAACAATTACACAATTTGAAATAAACCAGCGTCATCTAGTTTTACAAAAAAAAATGACCTTGTTAATAAAATTATGAGGTTCCTAAATCTCATCGAAGTATATCTTCAACTCCCATTTTTACAGGATTGTGGTAAAGTTACAGGGAAAGTTAGTTTAGAATTTTCTCTTAATGTGTTGTCTGTAAATATTTACCAACAGTCTTTAAAAGCTCTTAGTCCCTAAAATCCCAAAGGTAATTGAAACGCCAAATTTACGTTTCAGATGAGGCCAAATTACAATAAAGTAACTTGAACTGGGTTAGTCTTAAAGTTTTGGACTTTCATTGTTATAGTTTATTTGATACTAGTATAATTTTATAGTAGCTGTGTCTGTGACTTCGTCCGCATTTTTATTTGTTAACTTTATTTTATACATTTCTAAAAAAAAAATAGAAAAAGTAGCTTAAGCTATTCCTTATTACATCTGCTGTCTGCCAGTAGAAGTTCCATCAAAACCAATCCAGCCGTTTTAGAGATAAGTGGATAGAAATAGACAGATAGGATATACAATATATATTATAATATAATACAGACTGACAAAAATTATAAAAAATATTATTTTAGTATATGTAGTTTCGTAAACATACATAATATTATACATGAAGTAAAAAGCGGTTATTTTGATATTTACATACAGACACTACAATTTTATTTATTTGTATAGGTTATCTGTACCCGCGACTTTGTTTACGATTTTATCGACGGTCTATTGACTAAGGTTTTTTTCGGAAAATGGCAACATTGACCCGGTTCTGCTAAACGACATGGCCGCTTCCAGATTCTGTTGAGAAAAATATAGCAAGTATCTTATACTCCTTACAATAAAATATGAATAGTCCCAGATCTAATATTAAATGCGTATATTGATGACGTTACCTTTATACACAGAGCTTCCCTGATAAGCCAGTTTAAGATGACCTATATTTTTAAAGCTTCACGAACATTCTGGGTTTCAAATTATGTTTGTAGATGGATCATTTTATATGAGAATGTTTATGAACAGATCTACAAAACCTACAATTCGGAAAAAATAATTTAGAGAAAAATGGACAGTCCATGAAGTATCAATAAAAAAAGGCAAAAAAGTACTTGAATATGAACTGCGTTTTAAGGAATGATAGCTTATTTTGAATTTTAGTTTTATTCTCTCCCACGGAACTTTTTAATTAAACGGGATGTATTTTCTAAAAATATAAAGAACCCGCTAGCTAAATTTCGGTTCAGTAGCTCAAACATAATTAAAGCAAAATGAGCTCATCGATTTTCTTCTAATAATGCCTTATGTTAACACTCGCTTAAACAGCAAAAATGTTACTGGGGCGTTACTATCTGAAGTTTATATTGATATAATCAGTTACTAAATTTACCAGCCATTATGTTTCCCTAACCAGAACTGAATGGAGAACTCTAATAAATATTTTGCCAAAAATTAAGTGAAGATTTTTAAGGAAATTGTTTCAATTTTCATAATGCTATTTTAAATATTCGCTTGTTAAAAATCTTGCTACTGATATTTTTCTTGGTTGTTTGAGGATAAGAGAAAATTGGATAAAATTAAAATTAATTAGGGATAAAGTTACCGAGTTTTATTAGGGGTTAAATCTTTGATTAATAATAGTCCGGAGTTACTAAGGCATATTATATTGAGGGCTATTATATTGAATGGAGTCAAACAAAAATAATTCTATATTTCGCACGCTTATAATTATTATTGATATTATTAGTGACCGAATTCAAAAAATGCAATTTGTTATATATGAGCAAGAAAGCTTTCAAAAATTATAGTATTAAAGACATCTTGATATATCTCTTTCGTGTTTCTCAAACGATTGGTTTTAACCAAATTTTGTGGATTAGCCTTTTGAATACATAATTACATGTAAAAGTGGATAGATGTGGTACGGTACCCTTAATAGTACGATTTTTCATTTTATTTTCTCAAAAAAATATATAATCTCAAAGAAAAAATAAATTGTTTAAGCTTGTTAGAACACTAAACCCAAGAATAAAACTTTAGCCTCACTTTCCAAACTGAAATAGCTTAGACCTATTCGTATTGTGCGATATTATTCCTGACCATCCCAAACTGTTTCACATATTCCAAAAACAACAGCCAAGGTAAAGCAGCAGAGTAATGTTGACATAAAGCTGTAGCCACACCAGGACAAACATTAGCTGCTGTCACAACAGTATACACATTAAGCAATTAGTCTAGGCGTATTCAAATATGTATTTTAATAGAAAAGAACATCAATTTCATATAGCTTCTGTAGCCTTATGGTACACGCTCCGGACTTTTGACGGTAGTCCATGTAAATAAAAATAATTTATTTGTGTTAAATTTTTTTTCAAAACATACACTTTTTATTATTCCAACATATTCTACCACATAATATTTTAACACATGATATATGTTTATTTATAAATTGTAAAATTTTATATTATATACTAATTATCTTACTATTTATATTAATTTAACCCTGGGTTCGAACCCTGCCATGTATCAATGAGTTTCTAACTTAAGTACATTTTCTGAGTACTTTTACGGTGAAGGGTATAGCGACAGACTACTGGTGGCAAATCAGTCACTTCATGGGCACTTAAAATTGTCGGCTAATCGTAGGTGCATCTGTACCTCTGCCTATATAGTCAAATAAAAAATACTCGTCGTACTCTTTCGTAGGAAATATTTTAAATAATAAGAACTTAGGTAAATTTCTTCTCCCACATTTTTACAAACCTTTTTTGTATAACTTTAAAAAACAAAAGTCATTTTAAACTGACAAAAAAATCTAAACTTTTTACAGAATGGTCAGATTCTGATAATCATTTTTTATTGGATTATGTATATCACTAAAAAGTTATTTTTTTAGATGGTATCTTTATACTATCTCGAGTTATAATTAATAAGTCGGACCCATTGCAATAAAATAGCATCAATTTTTATATCGTAAAAATGTATTGCTTTTAACCATTAAATATGTCTCTATCTTTTTCTTTTGTTGAAAGAAGATAGCAGTAGCGTTATTTTGTGATTAAATAAGTTTAGTTCACAAAAGAGTTCCATATTCAAAAATAATTAGTCTCTAAAGAATCAGAATGAAAAATGGTGACACTTGTTTAACAATATTGCTTTTTCAATTCAATGGAGGACAAAACGGCCCTGACATCTGAATAGCCAAGCAGGTCACCTTGAACCCTCCGTAAATGTCTTCACTTGGGCTAAAATGTGCAAGTGAAACATAAAATTGGACTAAAAGCAAATGATTTCAAAATAAGTTTTCGGATTCGCTTGTATGTTCATATTTTCAGTTTTATTGGTTTCCGCTCCCAAAGGGAAAAAGCGGAACCCTAATTCTTCAATGTCCGTCTATCCGTCTGTCTGTCTGTCACCAGGCCGTATTTCATTAAAAGGATTCTGTTGAACCGTGTTAGCTAAACAGTTGTAATCTTTAAATATTATGTATTTCTGTTGCCGATATAACAAATTCTAAACGGAGTCTTTGTACTAAGAACAGGATATAATAAACAAATTATAATAAGAGGGGGCTCCCATAAACAAACGCCATTTTATGCTGTTTTTACACAATGAGTCTGACTCAACAAAATAGAAACAAAATAACGAGCCATGACGAAACTATGATACATTATTTATTCTCTTTCTTAAATTTCATGAAAGTCATTTTTTTCTAATTTTACTGAACTCTAATTATGTTATATTTATCACTGTAGATAGACTGTATATAGTCACAACAAAAACTGAATATATTGTACAATGCATAGAGAACTTGAAATAAGTAAAAGATGTCGATGTACTCATACAACCTTGATGCTAAGCTACAACCGGAGTTCTGGGACCTGAGGAACCAATCACCTTTGGGAAAAAATCGGGACAAACGAGCGGTTATTAAAGACAAATACACCTGACTATTTAGATCAACACCAAAAGTGCAGGAAAAAATATAAAAGATATTTAGCAGATTTCAATTTCTATGTCAGTATGTTTTTTGTTTCGTCTTTTTGTTTGATTTGATCGTGATCAATAATTCCAAATGGATTTGATGATTTTTATAGAGTTTGAATAATAATAATAATAATACAATAAGTTGGTAAGTAATTACATTTAATGCTTTTTTTAATTTTGAATGAGAACTACTACACGACCATGTTTGAGTAGGTATCACGTGACACTCAAACACTTTAGACATATTAATTTCATTGCAATAGGGAATAAGCATGTGATTTAGATATGGCCCAAAAAAATAACGTGTAATTTTTATTGCTGAAGGAATATACCCACATAAATATTCTTGTCAATATTCAAGTTTTAATTAAAAAGATTAATTCTTTAAAAGTAGTATTTTTGAAATTCTCTCGCAAATTTCGAAAACGGAACGTCGAACGCGACGTCACGGTCCAATGTCAACGCCATGTCACTTTATATCCTTTTCGTATTTTTGGGCATAGTATGAACATTTTCGCACATAGAGACAATACACTTAATTTCAATTCGTTGACAAAGTATTGTTATCACTTCTCAGTGGACGGAGACGTCACAAACAAGCGCGCTTAAGTGGCAGTGTTTAAATCATCCGACAATTACGATAGTTTAGATATTTATTTAGTTTCCATATCGCTATTTTGCAAGTCTTATATTTTTTTCAGTTATATAATTACTTGAAGTATTGTTTAAAAAATTAAAAAAAAAACATGTATATTCCTTATTGGTTCAAAAAAAAATCAATAAATCAAAAATCTTTATCTAGTATCAGTTTTTACATAATCGGATGTTTTTGGAGTCTCCTTTTAAGTACATAGAAGTACTTGTACTAGGAGGTGCCGCTCTTCCCTTACATATAATACTTTGATACTTACAATAAGTTTAGGGCAGCACCTAACAATAAAATATGGATGACACAGTTACAGCCATGTGATATAGGAAAATATACTAATTGAAAGAATAGTAGTAGTCAACTTGTTTGTTTTAAGTTATGAATCTGAGATTCATTACTAATCGTGATGACCTGGTGGATGGTTCAGCATGTAATGACGTGACACAAACACTAATTGTATGGTCTATTCTATTTAAGTCTATTTAATAATATTTTGTCAAAAGCTTTCGAGTTATCTTGGTCGGTAAAACATTTTTATGGTTGATTTATTCAACAATGTAGCTTATTCAATTCAAAAGTAGGGTAAGATGGACATGACATCTGAGGGCAAGAGGTCACCTCGAGCCTAACGAAAATATCTTCAGACTGCTCCTACACCGCCCGTGAAATCATTCGTGTGTAAAATAGGTTTTTTTGTTCGATCACAATACAAATTTATATCTTGAATTTGATTCTTAATTCTATAAATAATAATGAAATGTTACTTGACTTGTGGATTAATAATAATACAGTTTATGGATTAATAATAACATCCAAGTCTTATGGTAATTAAAGTTAAAAGTAATTTTATTTTGATTACGATTTACTGGAATTGCAACGCGGACGATCACGTAGGAGCAACGCGTGACGTCATGCTTTACGCTTTATGCTTTATAGGTGTAAGCAGCCACCATTAAATGGTCAAGTTTAATTAATATTATGTTCTAAATTTAAAGTGGTCATAAATCGTCATAAGAAACGATGTCTTTGGTACATAAAGTTTATCGAGTGAGATTTAAACAAAATTATACAAAATGTAGCTAAAATTGACTTAATTTTCTCAACGTGTACACGAAATTTTATAATTATCAAAAAGCTGGTCAGATGCGAGTTGGACACGCGCACAGAAGGTTCCAAGCCATTATCTACAAAAACGCAAAAACCCAGCCAAGTATAGCAGCAACAAAATCAAATCAAAATGTCTTTATTCGTTAACAAAAAACATAAATATCGCTAAAATTAGGGTAGCGCTTCCTTTTAAACGAATAAGCATTTGTGTTAGAAAGCGCCGCTCTTCACAAAATAAATAATGATAAAGGTGTATGGTCTTGTATTTACTATTGTGTTGTGTGTGTGTGTGTGTGTGTGTGTGTGTGTGTGTGTGTGTGTGTGT
>DVZL01001439.1:0-17775 GCA_018236625.1 Lasaia peninsularis
GCAGCCCACCACCAAGCCCTGAACCCACCACCGCACCACGCTCCCGGCCGGGACTCGACCGGCTTCGGAACGTGCACGATTTGAAAACAAAATCGATGAAAACGAGTGATGTGGGTTTACACGTAGTGAAAGTAGATGGACCTCTCCTTAAATGGTATTACATAGCGTACGAATATCGAAAAACGTTACGAAATATTATGTTCACTAATATTACATTATATTATTATCTTGAAAAAAATAGGGTTAATCTTTTACGGATGTATATAATATAAACAAGTAATAATAAAGGAAAAATTTACTGTTTCACCCAATTACAGAATAGCAATTACGTATTGTGTTTTTATAAAATATTTCGTATTTTATGAATTGAAATCCGATATACTGAATTACTAAAAGTATCGATTAAAAAGTTTCTCATACAATCAGAGATACCTTAAACAAATATAGTTTTTTTATAAAACTGTAAATAATTTATCATATTCCATATATTGTATATTAATGGGCACTTATTCACGTCCATCATATACTTTTAAATAATAATCAATTATGTGGATTGTATTCATACACACATGAATAGAATCCATGTAATAATAATACATTAATAAAATACCTTAGTGAGATAAACTTTATTACAAGTTATAAATATTTGTTTCATATTATCTTATAAAAAGTAATACAATCTTATAAAAGTAAATAAATTTTAAAGTAATAAGTATTTTTTTATAATTATCTATTTTTTTATACTAAACGCTCGTGATGAAACCGTAATAAATTAAATAATTAATATTTTTCTATCAAAGAAAAATGTCGACTTTATTGCATACAAAATAAAGTCGCGAATTGATATAGCCAAAAATATTAAAATAATATTGCTGTAAGATATCAAAGAACAGAATTAAATATGTATGTATAATTTTCCTAATTGATCATAATATTATCATACATATTTAGTGAAATAACCAAAACATTTCCATGTATTTTTGTTTAGATTCACCCATTTTAAATAGACGACTTTGTTTTTTTACTGTTTATTGTTTATTTTATCAACTAACAATAACGTACAGTTGTTAACCTTTAAAATTTTCTTTAAAAAAGATATCCTTTATCAACCATTATGTCATTCAATTAATTCATTTATTAATTTAATTAAATTATTAAAGTATGGTAAGTACCACCCGGAATATGTTTTAAACACATGAACATTTAATTTAAAAGTGTGATATTCGCGAAGTAAATATAATTATAGTACGTTCGCGTTAAGAATGCAGTGATTTATCATAGTAAAACTGTGTTGTTGGAATTATTATTAGGACACAACCGTTTCGTTTGAAAGAATGACTTCAAATGGTCACTGTGAACTTGGCTTTCTATTTATGAGTGATTTGATTGGTTAAAGACCAGCTAACGATATAAGATTGCATTCCTAACGCGAACATACTATATGTTATATGTGTTAAATATACCCATTATTGTCGAGTATACGGTATTAAGTATACTTTTGTTTTACAAGTGTTAGGTATTTTTTAACCTTTTTTCAATTTTTAGTATCTTACCATAAAAAGCTTGTACCGTACCATACCAAAAAAAATTAACCTTAAGTATGTCTGAACCATTTTTTATTCAGAACTAACGCATTCCATAATTAATTACTAATTATTCTAAAGTTGTTTCGATCGTAGTCTCAAGTGGACCAAAACCAAAGCAACATCGTTGAAACGTAGTGTTTAAACAAATAAGTCTATACACGCGTCTAAACCAGTTCTTAGTACAATTAGTAAGAAAGTTTGTCTGAAATACAAATGTGTGTCCTTGAAACGGTTAGCTATATAATTTTTAGATAAACTTACCGTAAAAATAATAAAACTCATGTAGTAGCCTCCGTCACAAATTTCAGAATTAACTTTCATAGTCTCAAAATGCAGTTTTTAGTTAGAATATAATATAAATAAATAATATTGTGATAATTTATTTTTAAATATTTTTTCAAAACCTCGCTTAATAAAAGGTTATTAAAATTTGTAGTTAATGAAGCTATTTATTTTTGTTAGATTTATATTTAGGATAAAGCTTGCGTGTCTGTGAATAAAATCAGTATTGCGACTGTGAATCAGTAATAATGTAGGCCATGTAATATAAAGGTACAAAAGAATTTTAGCGTATAGTTATTATATACTTAAGGCTACGAAAAAGTATTATTATTAATGTAGTAGTAAGAATTTTGTCATACAAAAGAAGTAATGAATGGCGTATTAGTACAGTCATAGCGAAAAATTTATTACATTTACTATTTAAAGTAAATACCTATTTAAAGAATTTCTCAAAGAGATATACTACACAATCTAAAAAAATCACGTTTTAAACAAACAATTACATATTTTTATTCTATAATAAAGACCTTAGTATTCTGAGATTTTATCGCGCGATTGCTTCCCAAAAAACTCATATTCATTACTTCAAAAACTGATTCTAAAAATTAAACACATAACTAAAAGTGCATGTAGTGTGACTCTTTAAAATGTAAGTCAAATTGTAAAGTTCATTATTATAATTTGCCATATATATTATTACTTAATAATCATAGTTGTACTTAAGGAATCAAGTTATTCTACTTGAGATATTGCGAGCGGAAAATACTCGCATAGTGGATATTATATTGAAAACTTATCAACAAATATTTTAATATACATTAAATAAAGGTGCGCCGGTCAAATGTGTAAAATAGTTTTCGTGTTGTATTCTAAAAATATGATAAATGTATCTTCACTTAGCAGTTTTATGTTTCTAACTTTGAATATTATTTAGTATTTGTAAATGCCATTTTGTAAATCTAAGGACCAATTATTATAAAGTTAGATGCTTACTATTTATGCATTCCAAAATGTTCAAAGCAATATTTCTTATTCTATGAAATAAATATGAGGGTATAGTGATTATAAAATCCACCGTTATCTTTCATAATTGATTGTAGATTTTTTTAAATTTCAATCATTGTAATTGTTAAAACAGGTCTTTTAATTAATCAAAAAATGTACTTCAAAAAACTAAATTGTTACATATAGGTACATATAAAAATAGTAATAAGCTAAAATATAACTTGCTTGTACATAAGATAATAACTATAAGTACTTAATGTATATTATATGTTATTATTAAACACACATATAATGTGTATAATAAATGTAATTTATGTGATGAGAGTTTCTATTTCAATACGAATAAGTAATTATTAATATTGTTTCCTAACAATATGCACTGAAAATATGCAAAATTAAACTTTAAATACTTAATGTCATATCTACTTTTATTCATTTATATTTCAAATCAAATGTATTTTCATAATTTTGTAAATTGGACATTCCCACTTTTATAACAGTTTTTTTTAATAGGAATCATGAATTTATTGTCAATATTATATCTAGCCAACTGTACTTTTGCACTTTACTGTTATTAGTTTTAAGTGAATAAAGCAACAAATGGTGCCTACGTTACAAAATGATATATTTGTTTGATTGAACTACACATTAGGCCAAAGGACAACCGTGAAGCTATAATATATAAAAATGTACGGTGTCTATAGGCCATAGTCCTTTTTTGAAGTCGATTATTAATCAGATTGGTACCATCGCCATTAAATCCTTCCACCTTCGAGGGATAACTGGTAAACTTATAAAATGTAGTCGAAGGATATTGCTATTGTAAGAAAAATACCGTCTATAGAGATATGCAGTCCTAACATATAAATATTCACTGTCATCCAGAAAATGGGATTTTAAGATCTCAAGCAAAGACATCACTGCTTAAGGAATAGACGAGGAGGTGGTATCGAGCAGGATCAATGGTTAAATTTTGTGAGGTAATCAATATCATGCTATCAGTGAAGCATACCTATGCTGACCTCATACGAGCAGCCTGGCCGATAGTCTTATATTTGTCACAGGGGCCATACATTTTTAAATGGGTAAGCCACGAATATTTGTCGTTTTTTATATAATATAAACTGAGTGACCGAGCCTCACTTGGTACTTGGTTATTTTTTGCCATAATTGCTATCTGAAGGTAAATACAAGAAACCGGAGTTGGTATATTTTACACTAAGTGCTGCCGACAGAGTAGTATAGGTGTCGTGATTCGTAATTTCTTAAGTCCTACAACTATCTAGATCAATTTTTACCCCCTAAAACCCCCATAATATACCAAATTTCAGCAATATATATTTGCGGGGTAGGGAGAGAGTATAGATTGCCAAGTGTCACGATTTCTACATAGTTGCCTAGCTTCTTAATTTTCAGTTCATCTTCATCAGTTTAAGAGAATGTACATATATTTACATGCCAGATCCCTTACGGAATAGGCAGAGAGCACCAAGTGCCAAATATCACGATTCTTGCACTCTTGTTTCCTCCACGTTCATTAATCTCTTCATACAAACTCGCCGGTTTCGGAGATTTTTGACACCACCCTCTGATAATACTTGAGTTATTTGGTCGTGGAATATGAACCGAGCATCCAATTTTGCATTGTGTATCTTTGTTTCAATCTTTTATATTTCATTCTTTCTCCATGACCGAACCATCGGAGTATGCCCTTTCTCATTTTTACACCAACACTTCCTTTCAATCCTACTCTTTCTCTGATCACACTATTACAAATGCGTTCCACGAACGTTACTCCACAAATATTGCGAAGCGTACGCATTTCGACCGCATTTATCCTACTTTCATGCTGCAGCAATTCTGACATAGCCAATTTTCACTCCCACAAAATAACAATTACTACAACTGCCTGCATCTATAATTAACACTTTCCTGATCAGATTTCATACGCAACCTACGATAATTATACGTTAGATATATTACCTATTATATAATGTGGATTATACGATACGTATGGGGGTAGATATTTCTTATTACGCATCTTATAGTTATAAACTATGGTCGCTTCGCTTCAGAATACAATATAAATAACATCACTACGGATGGTAATACTTAGATTACGGAGCGTTAATTATAGAAATAACTGAATTTAAAATGTCGCAGCCCTTGCGTTTGCAACAGTTCATGCCCACAGATATACTTAGTCTCAACAAGGGATGGATCACGAGGAGTTCTAAAACTATTCATACCAAGCAACTCTGAAATAAAACAGTAATCAAATTTTTAAATAAAACTATTACCGTATCATAATTGTATTTTATTTTTATAATAAAAATGTTACATAGAATGTGGTTGATTACAAAAGTTATTAATTACATCATAATAATGTTTTTATATAGTTTATATTAATAAAACATATTTAAACATATATTTTTATTTGAATTTATTATTCAATTACGGATTACCTTTTAGTAACATTAATAAATTTTATTAATGCATTGCCTTGATTAACTGAAAATGCGCTTACACTTCGATTAATTAAACCATAATATATTTTCGACGATTTCTTTAAAAAAGTAAGTAGATAATATTACATTTGAAATAAATTTTAAGTAATTTGATTAAAATAATTGAATATAGCTACCTAATTAAACTTACAATTCTATGACTAGAATAAAAAATACATAGTAGGTACATGATTTTTCTCTTCTTAGTAAGATAAATCATAAAATAATAATAGCTTAGACGAATAATGTTATACATAATAATTAGATATAATATGATGTAAATGTAATTCGTAGTATTTTGGTTATAATATACTACCGTTTAGGGTTTTAAAACCAAACATTATCAAAATGTGATTAGCAGAATACAAGTATTACTCTAATAACCATATTTGTATTTAGCCTTATAAATTTGAAAATATCTAAAAGAAACTTGGGAAAGATGAAAATTTTAAGTTACATAAAAAAAACTCTAATTTTTCCGTACAAACGGTTATAGCGAAGTATTAATATTGTCTATGGTGTGTGTAGGGGACCATTGTCTTTTACCAAGAAAAAAGCCATCTAGCTCGTAACTATATAACATAGGAAATAGCAACTAACATAAAAAACACATACGCAATGTATTTTGCAAAAAGTTAAACTACCCAAAGTATGCGATCACATTTAGTAAAAGGGGCTTCTGTAGAAAGTTGCTGCACCTTTCTAAAGTGCTACGAGGAAACACCTTCTTCAAGAAAAAAAAAATTTTTTTCACCTACGAATCACAAATAATTAATTGAGTGTAAATAATTGAATTACTTAAAAAAAGTTCAAGAATTTGGTTAATGTCAATTAGCATTATAGATCCGACTATATATGTATTATAAATTTAATTATAAAAAAAGCAAAGTTTGCCAGAAACATTGTTTGCTACTTTCAAATTAGTATCAACCTTTAATTTTATTTAAACATTTATTTCGAGGCTAAAATATTACGGAGAGTGTACTTAAAATAACTTATAATACTTAAGGTCCTTAATAAATGTGCATTTAAGCTGATATTAAATAGTGTAAAGTTAGTAGGTACACAACATTATTTTTCAAATTCATAAAGTGATTAATTAACATAAAATACTGAAAATAAGGAATGTCATCACATTGAAAAATCTTACAGTTACATAAGTAGGTACAAAAAATTCAAAATGCGTTTAAAAATATATGTTATACGTTTTTTAGTTATATTTTTTTCTAAGTTATACCACCTGAACCTTACCGAATCCTCATATCCTTATTAAAATAATATTTCGTATAAAAATTCTGAACAATACAGCCGGTAAATTAGAACATTATCGATTTTTGACCATAGATAACATATTTCTACAGTGCCTAGGCACTAAAAAAAAGTAGTCACTTACGATTAAGTATTGCAAAGTATAAGTAAACATCGATTCTCTTAAGACATTTTAATTTTAGCACTTTTTCTATACTTTTATCATCACAAAAAAAATACTTTTAAAAACACACCGTTCTTTCATAAGTGAAAAAAAAACAAAAATACATAGACAATAAATAATCATGAACCAAAAAAGCTGAATACTGAATTTAATTATTATTAATTATTCAAATTATAAACATAAAATATTATATTCATGTTAACACGCACACAACGTGTTTTAGAAAACTTAATGTAAATAATACTTCAAGCTGTATTACGATAATTATATAAAATGAAATAACTTTGATTTAATTTATTTATGTAAATATCGTAGGCCCATGGTTAATTTGGACTTGTCGATATCTGCCTGGGCAGATCATGATACGCTAGCATATCATGTTATATATTATTGTTGTATATCTAATCTAGGATTGGGCCTTGTCTCCCTTCTGGGTTGCAGAGGTCAGACGGTAGTCGCTCAAGTGCGCCCTTGAGAAATCCCCCAGATTAGGTAGACGATCCTCTGATTTAGAAACGGGATAAAGCTAAGACGAATATGAAGACTCGTAACTAGAAGTAGATCAAAAATAGCTAGGCATTAAAGATATATCAAATCTAATCAATTTCTTACCATCTACCAATACTTTTGAAATCACTTAGACAACCCAAAAATAAAAAATAACACGTTTTGACTCACTCTGATTATGGATACTAGGTTTTCATAAAATTAAGATCGCTTTCCATTATTCGGCAAGGAGGTCCGTAAGTGTGCGCGTTCATCTGAGCTGATAGTTCTTGACAAAAATGTAGACGAAGTACGGCCAGACGAGGTGTTGTTCTTTTGTGCATCCGGCTTCTCCAACCCTGGTATATTAGTGAACGTTAATTACAAATCATAAAATGTGTACATGCACCCTGTATATCTAGTGTCAGTGCAATGATTAGCAAAAAAAAACATTTAAAAAATAAACATGGTGATTAGTGAGTTATATGTTCACATTAGATAAAACGTTTTATCAGCTAATCTCGTCATGGATGTAAAAAGATAAGCTAATTACCCGTGTTAACTTTTAGTATCATCGATGTATTGACGTAGATACTAAACACTCTGTATTGTTTAATAAACTTTATCGATTATTTATGTTAGTGTAAAAACCCCAACAAAATTGTTATAGTAATAATTTTTACTTAAAGTTCGAGTTACGAGTGCAGTATTTCATGAAAGTTTGATCAGTCATTTGAAAGAATGACTTAAACTGGTCACTGTGGATTTGGCTTCCTAATTTTGAGTGATTTGATTGGTTAGTGGAACAGTAGGTAATGATGGAACACTACATTGTGGACTTGGCTTTCTAATTTTGAGTGATTTGATTGGTTAATGGGGCAGCGGGTAGCGATGGAACGATGCATTGTGGACTTGGTTTTCTAATTTTGAGTGATTGGATTGGTTACTGGGGCAGCGGGTAACGATATAACGATGCACTGTGGACTTGGCTTTCTAATTTTGAGTAATTGGATTGGTTACTGGGGCAGCGAATAACGATGAAATACTGCACTGTGGACTTGGCTTTATAATTTTGAGTGATTGGATTGGTTACTGGGGCAGCGGATAACGATGGAACACTGCACTATGGACTTGGCTTTCTAATTTTGGGTGATTTTATTGATTACTGGGCCAGGGCTGGCTGAATCTGTACATTCTTAACGCGAACGTACTGTAGAGTTGGGTAGAACATGCAAGAGACATATACTACTCCGAATTTAAGTTGCGGTATTCACGAAGCCGCATTATTTACTCTCGAGATTTGGAATGTAATTTAAATCCTATATGAGTCATTACTGTCCGTCTATCTGTCACCAGGCTGTACTCATGAACCGTGATATCTAAAATGTTGTAATTTTCACTGATGACGTATTTCTAATTCCGCTATAACGAGTAATGCTAAAAACAGAATAAAACACATACTTTAAGGAGACTTTGTGGAAAAACGTAATTTTTTGCCATTTTTCTAAATAATGGTTCGGAACCCTTCATGTGCGAGTCCGACTCGCACTTGACCGATATTTTGTGTTTCATCGCGATGCTGGTTATTAAAATATCATATAGCATAGTTCAGATAGTAATTATACTGCAATACGAGTAACTTTCAATGTGAAATTTTCTACTCCATAAGACGTAACTTAAAACACATTGACGTACAGCCCTGCCTCTTTTGAAGTATAACATTAATAATTATTAAAATAATAAAATAATTAATAAAGGAAATCCATAGTCAAACAAAAAATAAAATAAATTAATTTGCTAATTTCGCGCATACAATATACTATGCTACTATAAATGTACTACATATAGTTTTTTTCTGTTTAAGCACGCTACAATAGTCACAATTATTTTCGCGGAATTAGCAAATTAATTTATTATATTGTATTGGTTCAGTAAAATTTAAAAACGGCCAAGTGCGAGTTGAATTCGCGCTCGCTATTTTTTTATAAAGACGGCAAAATATAGTCGTTTCGGAGCACCCTCTATAGGTATATTTATTTGATTTTATTTTTAGTTTAGTATATGTTGTTATAGCGGCAACAGAAATTCGTCATCTGTGATTTTAACTGTCTAGCTATTAAGGTTTATGAGAAACAGCTTGGGGACAGACAGACGGACAGACAGCGAAGTCTTAGTAAATAGAGTTAGTTCTTTTTTTAGTCACTCTTTTTTTCATGTGTCCTACCCAACACTACTTAAAGCTTTAACAGGCACATATGTGCCTGAGTTATATAAACTACAACCAGGGACAGAACTAATACCCGTTTTAATAAAAAAAATATTTTTATATATTACTTGCTAATAAACTGATATTAGATTGACCAAGTAACTAAGCATATTTTTACAAAGGTTATCATGCAGAATATTACAAATAAGAACGTATTATATATTTACAACATAAAAAACATTAAAAACTAATAGGCATTAGAGAATAAGTAACCTATTAGATTTGCCAGAAATAAAAATTAATATAGCAAAAAAACTACACCAAATTATTGCAAGAAATTCCAATGTATTATTTTACTGTCTGATTTATTCATGGGTTAAGTATTAAATAACATGGATTACAAGTAGTATTATTCGACGGCAACTCATTTGACTTTGAGTGTCGAAATCGGAACCCCCTTAAATGGATTTCATGTTCAGAGCATCCCGCATAGACGAACAAAGTTAATCGTAAGCGCAAAATGCATTACCTAACTATTCTTAAAGCGTTCATCATTTTTTTGCCTAGATATTTTTATAAGTATAAAAATATAATATATTTATTGTAATCATTTATTCACATTATAATATATTTCCATATTTAGATTCTCCAGTCTATCGAAGGGAGAACGCTGGTGCCTTATAACTCAGATGTTTTAAACACCTACTTCAAGCACAAGACTCGTAAAATGTACTTCTGAATGTTTTAATTACTACCTAATATTATATAAACTTTGTTATGCTTATGAGTGAATAAATTATTATTTTCATGATTATAAACGTATAATATCATTTATACGTATTTACTAATAAATAAATATCATTACGCTTATATCCTAAAAAGCGTAGACAGAGTTATATATTACGATAAGCCGCCGATATTAGGTCCCATGATATGATAGCCGACAGGTGGCAAGTCCGTCGCCATATCGGACACAAATCCCGGATTTCCTCACGATGTTTACCACCACAAAAATGTACTTAAGTTAGAAAAACTAATTGGTACATGGCGGGGTTCAAACATGGACCAAACCAGCAATCCGAAACGCATAACCACTAGGCCACCAAAGCTCTAATATAAAAAAGTAGAAGAAAAGAAGGGGGTAGTATATCAACGACTCGTCCAGCAGATATACTAGAACACCCACGATTAACCAACGTACTAGGGCCATGATGTGATAAGTGGCAAGCCTATCGCCACTTCGGGCACATTCCAATCCCGGGCAATGTAACGCTTACTCAGAAAAGTCTGAAAAACATTTAAGAAAAGTTGCCCGACCTGGGAATTGAACCCGGAACCCTTCGTGGCTAACGTTCTTAATAGGCGACAGCCGCAACTTGACCACAGAGGCGATAATATTTACTAATAAACTCTGTTTGCTTATTCTTTGACTAATTAAAACTGCATAAGTGATAAAAATCAATGCGAAACCCTCATAAACTGGAATTTAAGTATAAATTATAAATTTATACAAATACGGAATACGGAATTTAAGTAAAATAATACATTGAAGGTGCTGAAACGCTACGTGTTAACTACGTAAGAGAGCATTATTAATAGCAAAGGAGCTACTGTGTTACGATTTATTAATATTAATATATACTTGGATCTATTGGAGTCCCAGATAGTCCTGTAACAGATAAATGTATGTCATGATATATATCTTACGAGTTTTCCACCCGCGACTTCGCCCGCGAGAATTATTATAATAACACAGATAACCTTTAAAGAATTTTTGTCTGTCTGTTTGTACCCGCTAATCTCTAAAACGGCTAAAGAGATTTTGACGAGACTTTCACTGACAAACAGCTGATATAATAAGGAATGGTTTAAGATACTTTTGTTTAAAAAAAATATTTTAGAAATTAAATTAAATAAAAACGCGGACGAAGTCGCTGGCACAGCTAGTACATAACAAACTTGTATTTTTTTCTGTTATCGAAATATAAGGCTGTATGCAGTACTTACCAAGTCTTTTCTTTATCAGATAGTAGAGTTTCGGCTTTACCACCAGGATGAGGAAAATGAAGATGCCTTGTAATTCGTTCATTAGATCCACGATATTCCACAGCCACTGCGGCTCCGACACTATGGTTGACAACAGTTCGGAGATCCAGCCGGCTCCCATCACCACCCAGAGCTTGCCCGTTAAAATATATCTAAAATAAAAAAAATAGCTCACGCTCTAAAGACTGGCCTGGCAAAGCGAAAAACAATACCAACAGATAAACTGAAAAAGCTTGTAAAACAAGTTCCTTTCGAGAATCAAACCCGGGAGTTCGTGTGTTAAAGTTGTACAGCGACAACGCTGGACCACATAGACGATCGATAAAACGATAAAAGCGATCAACTGTTGTTTGACACAACAGTTGATCGCTTTTCGCAGGACAAACCTTTAGAGTTAGAAACTTAAATTTTCGCACACGTTTTCCTCTTAAGACGTAGGCGAGCACTGAAAAGATTTTTTCTTAAATTCAACCCCCAAGGGAGTGAAATAGAAGTAGAACATTAGTTCATCACTAAAAAACTATTAGAACTGAATAAGTTTAATATTGGGGCACCAAATAACAGTCAGTATAGACCAGCGTTTCCCATAAATAATAATAAAAACAATTTTGATAAAATTATAAATATATCAGATACCATTTACTTCTAAATAATAAGTAATTTAATTTTTAATAATGAAAATCTTTAAAAAACGATTGAATGTCTAGTTAAAGTTTATTTGAAAAACAAACATATATATTAATACATAATACATGATTTTTTATTTATAAAGTATAACTTGATTACTTAAAATTAATATCACTTAAAAGTAAAGCTTTTGTATTAAAGCTAACTAAAGTAACTTACTTGGCTCTATCAATACGAAATCTCCTCTTAGCACGGTCACCTACTGAGCCTGCTTGAAGTCGATGAACTTCAGATTTGACTTGGGCACAATGGCGAGCCGTCAACAGCCATAGGATAAAGTTCGTACAAGTGATCAGGCCCATAGGACCCACAAAAAATACGTAATGCGGCACATCCATCCCTGAGTTTTGAACTGTAACAGTATTTTAATCATTATAGGCATTATAGCACCTTTTTATATGATTCTTTTTATATGTTTGCTACGATAGCCTTCAGGGCCTAGTGGTACGCGCTTCGGACCTCCTTTTTGGTAGTCCGCGTTCGGGATTTGTGTCCGATATGGTGACATACTTGCTACTTCATAAAAGGTATCATCTTCATTTTATGGAAAATTTAACATATACAAAAAATACGTCGATTGCGAGTCGGACTTCATAAAAACTACAAAAAATCATATACAGACGGACAGCGGAGTCTTATTAATAGGCTTCTTATTACTCAATGGGTACGGAACCCTAAAAACATTACCTAGGTGGCAAAATAAGAACTTGATGTCGGTTTAAATATCACCACGCCTATTTCTACGAAAAGGTATGCAGAGGTATAAATGCGCCCACGATATAAGTACAAAAGAGGCAACTCTGTGGCAACAAACGCGATATGGCATAAAACATATATATCAGTTTTTCTCAATTAAAATGAGTTTAATTAGTTAATATTTACCGAGACAACTTTATAATGACATTGATTGTTAGTCGGTTGTTTGGATGAAATTGATTTTTTTTTTGTATTTTTAATATTATATTTTGGAAATTAAAAGCTAAAACCTATACGCTAATGTCTAATTAGAACCTACATAATATACAATGTGCTCTTCAACTGATTTTTAATGATGATGTAATCGCCGTATAAAAAAATTTATAAAAAATCTGTAACAGATGTTTTAGAAATGTAATATCTGACATTACATATGTCAAACGGGTTTAACCTTAATGTACTGGATATTACACTCCTAACCATCATCTGTCCACAATATTAAATATCTATCTCGTTTTCATAGGTCCGTCTATCTCACTCTTACACGGCTTATCACAATATCTACTGGCAGAAAGAGAGATAAACCAGTTTAGAATAAGTTAGCAATACTACATATTCGTGACAGATTCTTGGTAAGAGTTTAATATCCAGATAGGCTTTATGGAATGTACACTTATTGCCATCATTTCTGAGGCTTTGGTTCGATTCTCGACACGGGCAAATAGAGCACAGTAAGAAATAATAAATTAATTCACAAATTTAATTTTTTCCAAAAAAAATTTTTTTTAATTTTCCGGCCTTCGTTCAGTATGATTGAAAAAAAAAACTTAAAAAAATTACTTACTTGTCCCGAACCAACATACACCAGTACCAATATTAGCGTCCAAGTACATGGAGACAGGGTAACGATCTAGAAGGAACATCGTGAGAGTCAGCAGCACAGTAATACTCCAGGCGTATAAGGAATACCACATAAACCGGCGATTCTCTGATGATGACTTGCGAAGAGGTTTTACTGTCCGGACGCTCCTGCAACAAAAAAAAAATCTTTTTTATATGTTAAGACAGCGCACAAGCACACAGCTCACCTGCTAGTAAGGGGAAACGGTAGCTCAAAGACACCTGAGATGTTGTAGGTGCGTTGCTGTTCAGTGGCCAGCGTTAGATTTTATTAACTTGCATTACTAAAAAACTATAAAGTTACTGGCCGCTTCTAATTTTTGGAAACAATAATATACGCGAAGAAGAAGAATACGAGTATACATGGATAGTGGGAATGTATGTTAGTCCATGAAATGTTACATGAGCTTTACATTTTTTAGAGGACGCAATTTTATTATTGGAACATGTGGGAGGGGTCAATAGAAGCTTAACTTGAAGTTTGTGGGGTCGCCACCCTTGTCCCCCGGCCGCCATTTTGCACCCCGCAAACACTTTTTCCGCTATATCTCAGAAACTATGCGTCTTACAAAAAATTTTCAAAATCACACACAACTACAAATTATAGCAAATTATTGAGCCTACAAATATGTTTATATAACTTTTTGCCTTAAATTAACAATTAAAGAAGTTATAAGCAAAAAAGTGAAAAAGTTTTTATAAAAATTTTCTTTTTTGTTCTTTAACTTTTTTTACATTTTACAAAAAAATTACCTCAAACCAGTCTTGTAGAGTATTTGTCGAGGAAAATTTTTCGTTTTTACAGATAATGATACTTTATGCTTCGTGCGCGAGTCTAACTCACACTTAGTTTTTCATTTTCTTGTTTGTCTATGGTTATTTGTCAAGAAATAAAAGCTCAAAGCCTTCATTACCATCGAAGTTAATCGATAAGTGGCACAAAAGCGACTCGATAGCCTACATTATGCATTCCATATCGATCACCCCTTGAGCTGTGTCGTTGGAAGTCTTCGGAAGCACGGTAACGGAAGTCCACCTTTATAGAGCAGCGAACTTTCATTATCTACCAACTGTTGTGTAAAAACTACGTCTTATTTTAAACGCCTTGTAAGTAAAGAGGTAAACGTAATTGCCTATTGCCACTAAATGTGATGCTCGGGTTCGATTTTTTTAATTATCTATACAAATAAATAAAATTGGAGTATATGCATGTAATATTAAAATAACCAATTTTACTAAATGCATACGTATGTATACAGGTTACATAAACTAAAAGTATTTTTTAGAATTTTTGTGTGTCTGTCTATCTGTTTGTACCCGCTAATCTTTGAAACAACTGGACCGATTTTGACGGGACTTTCACTGGCATACAGCTAATTTAATAAGGGCTTAGACTTTTATTTTAAAAATGTGTGAAATAAAAGAATTAAATAGAAACGCGGACAAAGTTGCCAGCACTGCTAGTTATGATATAAGACAGTGAACAAGCACACAGTTTTCCTGATGGTACGAGATAACAGTGGCCTATAGACACCTTAAATGTTGTAAATGCGTCATTGACCTGTGGTCAGGGTGTTAGCCCTGATGTGCAAGTCTACCGGCTACCCTACCCTCCGAACCGAAACACGACAATATCATTATAGCGGCAAAAATAGGTAGAGCGATGGATCCCTACCCGGGCGAATTGCTGCATAGCACTCTACCACTTTCTTCTGGTCTAGTCTCTATCACCTTCTGGTCTTGTTGGTGTTTATTAACCAAATAAACCAAATATTAATCAAATAACAGATAATTTTAAATTCTTCTATTTGATTGGTCAAGGAATTATATTGATGACGTCACTATTTTCGGAACAAAAGCAAACCGCGATAAATTTTCTTAAAATTTGGCGTATAATTTTTTTTATTTTTTTTTTTGTATTTTGTCTAAATGTATTTTACCTATCGTATACTTTTAGGTAGTAGCCAACTCTTTATACATACTGTAGATCATCTCTCTTCCTCAAGCTGCATCCTTGCAAGTTTTCGGAAGTTAGATATTAAATATTACCGGCATTACAGTAAAGAATTAACTGCTATCTACCAGCTGTTTTCATACCGACGCCATTTTGAAATAAAAGTGAAGCTATTTTGATAACGTAATGAAACTAATATTTTAATAATTATTTTTAATTTTCATCCAATTTTCCAGCTAGCTTTTGATTCATAATCATTTACTTAACATCGCTTTAAACATAAAACTATCACAAATCGGAATTGCCAAGAACTGTCATCAACTGTCTCATTTATAAATGATTCCTGTAAGAGTGTTATTTTTGTTTGCATGTATGTATGCTTTTGCTTGTATACGTCATTCAAATATAGTAAACTGCACCTAGGCATCTCATAGACATAAACCTCGAAAACTAGGATTCAAAATACTCCAGCGTATTTATGACTTTTACTGATTGAAAGTTTTTATATGTATTATAAAGAAAACTGAAATTAAATTAATTTATTTTTGGAATATGCATGTGTATTAGAAACTTATAAAAAAAAAATATTAAAAGTAACATATTTTATAATAAGGTACTTAGATCAAGAACAATGAAGGATTAACAATTTTAGGTAGCCAGAAGTACAAACAAACTTTTACAGCACTGTGGCAAATGCACTTTTATTCAAGCATCAACCCCAGTATTATGTAAAGCTTTTCTGAAAAACAAAGAAACTGTCCCCAATATTAATCATTTACCTCATTCTCATAGGACTGGATATCTCACTCTCGTAAGGCTGGCTTTGTGACTTTCAGTTGAAAAATCATAAAATATGAAGAACTTATCAGTAAAAACAAAATACAACGTATTTTGATATATTAAACATAAATTAATATCGTATTACCATAAAGTGGTGAATAAATACCCGAATTATACAACATTCACTGGCTCCGAATAGCAATATGTCCGCCGAATTTTCTGCTCCAATAAACTCATTGATGGCCCAAAGTTGCCTCATTTATACCGCCACGGTAACCGGTTTAAATCTTCACCGGTTAACCGATTCGCCGGTTTTGGAAACTTAGTCGTTAGTTGCGTTACTTTTTAAAGTATCTTGACATTGGTAGAAGAGTTAGCGTACAAGACAAACAGCTGATATTCTTCGGGTTTCGGGATCGATTCCCAAAAGAAGCAGGCTTTTAGTGATGAAATTTGTAAATGTGCTTCTTGGTTCGAATATGTTTTAAATAGTTTCATACACTTTTATACATTCTTTTTGAATACTTTAAGGTTCGAAAGGTTTCTTTAAGGTTTAGGTTAGCGAGTTATGTATCTTATATCTATACTAACCAAGCCGGGAAACTTCTCTACGATTGACGTCGACAGATAACAATATAGATTAGGGGAAAAACTAAATATGTCTCAACAAGTTATGACAATCGGTTAATATGTAGATAAGATTAAATGTATAGAATAAATGTATAGAGTTTAGCTAACCCCTGAAACTAAAATCTGAATAACGTTTTTTAGGTGTATTGTAAGTACAAGGAGGGCGGCTAATACTAAAAAAGGATCTTTCAAATAAAAAAAAATGGCCAAGAAAAATATGGATTGTATGAAGAAAAACATGTGTATGACAGGAGTGACAAACAGTCACAGAGCTGATAGGGGTAAGTGGAAAAAATATACGCAGCACAGACTTTAAGTAATGGGAGAAGGTCCTCCTTCTCCCTCCATCTCCTGCTCCTGTCTGGATAGACAGAGGTATTTTCTGCACTTAGGTAAGGACAAGCAGCAAGTCCGTCGTCATATCAGACGCAAATCCAAAGTTTTTAGGAACTTTATCAGTTCCTTAGTAAACTTATATTTTTCAGTTAAAGTGAAAATTCTCATAAGGTCTATTGTCACCAACACCGTGACATTAACTAGGTGGTAGAGTGCTGTGCAGCAACTCGCCCGGGTAGGGA
>DVZL01001440.1:0-17766 GCA_018236625.1 Lasaia peninsularis
ATAAAAATATCACACAAAAATCAAAACTTAACGACAATTTATTCTAAAAATATTTTATTTTGAATGTTATTTCGTTTGAATAATTATAAAGCTTACACTAAAAATAAATAGAATACTGAAAGTCAAAAATAATGTTCGCATACATCTGTAGGAATACCGAAAATTCATTATCATTTCATTGAATATGTCATATGTTTCATGAATTTATTATCTATTGTCGCTAGCTAAACTTATTTAAGTTATCGCTCTCTTTTTTCAACGCAAATAAGTGAAAGGTATAAAAGACTTGAGCCTGTCAGATTACATTGTATTTGACGTTTCTACAATCTAGTTTATACCTTAGAATATTTCGTTTAAAATCCATATAAGTTATTGCGTTCCAATTTTTTTTTACATAGCTAAAATATTCCAATCTCTCTCGTTTTTATTTTATTGGAAAAAGATAGCATGTTTCTAAAATAACTTTAGAACGCTAACTAAAGTTCTTTATGTAAAATAATAACTCCATACTCTGCGCTTCTCTATACTTGAAACACTTGAATAAAAATTATATAAAAAAAAATATTAAAAAGTTCATTTCATCTTTGGCGGTAAATGATTTCAAAGGTACATCTGTTACATTTTAGAGAGTTCATTAGGGAACGTTTTCTCTGTTTTTCAGGCTTCGGGGTCGGATATCTAATCTAAGAGTTTTAATAGAACCGCCAGGTTTACAGTGTGACTGCCATCTGACCTCTACAACTCCAATCCTAGATTAGAATTATATATAGGTATGTGAGAGTGTTAATATGCCTAAATCAATAGAGAAAACATCTTAAAGATTGTCAAATTTAGAGATCATTCATTGTAAGTGAGGTAAAAGTACTTATAGATAAAATATCATCAAAATTATACCACACATTCTACTTAAATATTATTCTACACTTATGTCTACATAAAATATAAAATCTTAAATATTAACATAAAATTAATACAAATAAGTACCATTTTAATCACTGGTAGCGAAAATACTGGAAGAAACATTTATGATAAAATTAATATTTTCTGTTTTAAATTAATATAAATTATATTTTGGAAAGGTAATAAAGCTAGAATTTGGTCACACATGATTTGTAAATACTTTCAAGTATTTATGTATTTACAAACATTTATAATTATTTTCTTTCGTTAAGGCGTATCTAACTCTTATTAACGAGCAATTCTTGTATATTTATACCGGCGATCTCGGAAACGGCTTAAATGATTTCGCTAAAATTTGGTACCTAGGGGGGTTTTGGAGGGTAAAAAAATTGATCTAGGTAGGTCTTATGACTTTGTGAAAATCACAACATCTACACAACTATGTCGGTAGCACTTGGTGTAAAATAGTACCGACTCATATCATAAAATCACAAAGAAGAGTGATCTTGAGTATTAAAAGGGTATTTTTATCTCCTCCGTGGCCAGCGTATCAACCTTTTTGGTCATTTGGCATAGATAATTAATCTTTGAGCTTGGTGTCGAGTTATTTTTACACAATCCAGTCCAATTTAAGAACCTCGAAACATGAGTGTTAGTATGTTTTAGTTTAAGTACACATATTATATTTAACACTACGAATCAAAAACAATTATTATTAGGCAATGTACGAATTGTTGCAACAATAAAAGGAAGAAAGCACAGTCTTAGATATTTAACGTAAATTTTTGATAGTTAGTTTCTTAGTCAATTTTGTTAAAATACGCTGTTGTATATGGTTATGATACGTTTAACTTTTATATCTAGATTATCATAATACTTACAAGTATTGTGACTATAATTCGACAAGTATAAACATCATGGCAATAAAAAATGAAATTGCAATTATTTTATCACATTGAGAAATATTATCATGATTTTAAAAGGCCATGTCATTAAAATCTCATCAAAAACTGAGGTCTTGTATATATTTTTACAGTAGATATTATTTCAGTTATAAAAACAGGTAGAATGTTACGAGTTTCAAAGTTTTCTTGAAATAACAGACTACTGCTGTAGCTTGTTTACTTTGTTTCGTTAAAACTACCAGAAAATCTTAACTAAATAATGGTATCATATTTTGAACATCGAAAAGATTATTATCACAATGTATAACTAATGTCATGTTTACTTACACTTAGGGAATAACTTAATACTTAAATCGCGTTTTAATCAAACTCATCCAAATTCAAGAAAGCAAGTGATCCGATTTCTCATAAAAAACGAAAACTTTCCAAGTCTTTTAAATTTTTCGTTTCGAAAAATTATGTATACGAATGAAATATATTTATTCCATATTAACAACCACAAATCTTTTCACAAAATCATCCAGTTATGGATTCGTCCAAATTATACAAATTGTACAAATATACAAATAATAAATATCAGTCTATATCGTCGGGCCTAAGTTGCCTCTCGCCTTCGCTGAGGAAAATATTCATAGCTTTATACAAAAGGTACAAACCGAACATGCGACGCTCCTTCAGCGGCCACGACTCGACAACGCCATAGTAGTTGCCGCTCTTCAGATTCCTCAAGTTCTGCAGCCCCAGGACGTCTATCATGGCCGCCTCGTACGTGTAGGCCTCTGCTGGGATGACATTTTGGAAAATATGCAGACATATCACCCCGACTTTGTTCGACCAGATGTCGAGGATGTGTTGGACCTTCTTATCGTTGGAGGTGGTGAAGTTTTTCTTCCATAATGTTAGCGCTTGATATAGGTGAGAGTACGGTCTTGATCTTTTGCCTTAAGGGAGAAAGAATTATAAAAAAGATTTATAAAAAAATTAAAATTATAATTTTGGAAACTTCCGTCAAAAATAGTACGGTGCGACTCGATCAAGCAACACACACAAATTACTCAAATTACTCCCAACATGCTTCTCATTTCGAAACCAAAGCATCATCAGAAATAGAATGGACTCCACGACTATAGCACTAGTACACTGCTATAAGTAAATTGTAAAATAATGATGTTATGAAATGGTACACACTTCAGACGTCCATTTCGGTATTTTTTTCTAATTTAAGTAATTTTTTTTAGTGTTCTTACGGTGAAGGAAAAAAATCGTGAGGAAACCCGGGATTTATGCCCGATATAGCGACTTGCCACCTGACACACCATGGGACCTTTTGTACCTTTGTGTACTATTTCGGGGATATGGGTGTAAATATTGTTTAAATATACTTTCTGCAAAGTAACGCCCGATTTTATCAATTATAAAGAGAATTTTATTTTAATGTGATTCTAACACAGAAAGGCACAAAATTACCACTTTAGTGATAATCGGCGACACGTACTTTAGATCTTATGAACCCAAAGCATTTTTTACTACTAGGAAATCAAATACCAATTTGTTACTGTTTTGCTTATCACAATGTATGTTCGGGTGACTGTTTTTTTATGGGATATGACAGCAAACAAGCACAGGGGTCTAGTAAAAGACAACCGAGGCCTATAGACGTATACATAGATGGCGCGGTGCCATTATGTGTATGGGCTGTTTGACCTGATGTACGAGTAATATATAATTAGGAATAATCTAAAATATAGTGTAGTTACCAACTTACCTTTTCCAACATAAAATATGGAGTTGACGAAAGTGGTCCACGAGACGTGTGGCGTTTGTCTGCCAGCCTTCGCTGGGAGGTTGTCTGTGAGCCGCGGGTCCAGCAGCAGATACGTGAATGACGTCTTGGCCGTACCCTCCCGCCACTTCCTGTTGCTATTCGCGAAGTCCGCTTTGGCCTTCGTCTCTAACTCTATGTACGGGTTGAGCTTTTTCATCCAGTCATCATTTCGTAAGGATTTCTCTAATTCGATGCTGTAGGCTGAAATATAAAAAAAAATACAGTAAGTATTGTTACATTCTTTACTTCATCTTGGCCTTTCATCATCATCATTATTTTCATCATCCGTTTGTATTTCAGATGTTATCGCAGTCGGCTACATGGTGGAGTAACGCCACCGGCCAACAGCGAGGTAAGTACGATTCCCGACGGGGACAGACATTTGTGTGATGAACATAGATGTGTGTATTTCCGTGTTTATTAAATTTATTCTCGTATTTATTTATTATACCTAAGTATTTATATGTATAAGTATCGTTGACGAACACCCGTAATACAATCGTATAAATTACTTACATTGGGATTAAATCACTTTGTGTAATTTGTTCAGAAATATTTATTTATAATATTTTGATAAATCTTTTTTCGATTTTATTTATTTAACGTCAGTGCTCCTCAATCTCATATTTCGGTTTGGAGGGTAGTGTAGCCGAGCCAACAAATCTTAAGCAAGAGGCATTTACAATATGTAGAAATATTACCTTTTCGAAGTAATTTATATGAGACTTGACTAGCAATTTTGAAACCTTTAATTTTCATGTTCAAATGTCTCGTTATACTTAAATATATAAAAATAATATAAATGTATGTAAAATACTATCTAAAATTATTTGAAAATGACATTGTCGTTTTTATTTATTTAATATGTCAGTTGTTCGAAATAGTATCTATAAAAATAGAATTTATAAAACATTTAATATTTTGCATTTTTCATGTTTTTGATTTCAAATTCTTTGCTAAGGGGTTGTCGATAGTCGAAGGGGTAACAAGTTGACTTCTTAACGCCACTGAACGATGGTAAGATTCGGGATCAATTTCGACAGGGTCAGACATTAACGCAATGCCTATGGGCCTGGGAGCTAAGGCACCGTGAAAACGTCACATGATTAATGGATCACGTAATGTTTTTTTTGCATTTTTTAGCCCCTGTAATAATCATTGAAACCTATTTTTAAGGTTTTAGGAAACAATATTTATTAAGTATTGAATTCGTAACCATGATATTATGACACAATTTTTTATATATTATTTATAATAGTTTAAGAACCTTCATTTCCAGCTACTATTATATTACAATCCCCCCACTTCGTTGGTGATACATGGTGAGGTTTAAGTCCGCCCCCCCCCCCCGAATTTTTTTTGATTATGCGCGCATTTTATTACCACAACCCCCCTTGTCTTATGTCATATACTCACTTTTTCCCTTTTCCTTGACAACTATTGGATTCTTTTTTAAAGCCTGCAGCTTTTTCAGGTACAGATGTCTGGTGGTATCTAGAATTGGTCCAGGGTTGTATCCGCGGTTGACCAGCTCCGCCCTTAACATGCTGTCGCTCTTGACGTACTCCATCGACGCAGGAAGGGAAGACGCCATGGATAAAATAGTCTGATCTGATATACTCGCTTCAGAAACCTCATCGACTGGTAAACTGGAAATGAGTTCAGCACTCATTAAAAATTGCTTACGTTGTTTAATGACAACGATGAATGATAATTATGAGTGCATTGTAGTTCACGTCATTAAGTGGTCTCAATACAAAATACTAATAATATTATATTGTACATGATTAAATAATAAATATAAAGGTTTTCGTTTAGGTAATATTAAACATAAGATAAATCAGAAAATTATATTCGGTCAGTAACATTCGTCGATGTAAAAAATTTTAAAACATTTTTACTGTCATATTAAATTTTCAGTAACTTCATATTTTGTATTTCGTTTTAAATAGAGTCATTTCATTTGTAACTTAATATATTTTGTGGAGTATATATGGGAATAATGCAATTCCAATCACAAACTACCATTTAAACCAAATGCAAAGTTTAACCTAAACAAGGATAAATAGCTTCAAATTCAGTTGTATGATCATTGATTATACATAAATAAAATGATGTATCATTTTAATAGTAAAAACCCATTCAATATTAGTCGATCTGCACATAAATGGTTTCATTGTGTTAGGGATGATAAACAATAAATATGTTCTTAGTAAGTACTCAAAAAACAGAAACTATATAGTTATTAGATTTTAAATGGATTATCTATGGTGATCTGTAACTTATAATTTTTTATTATATTTAAATAAATATTTAACATCCAGGTTAAATCCGAAACCGGAGTCGGTACTATTTTACACCAAGTGCTACCCACAGAGTTGTATAGATGTCGTAATTCGCAATTTCACAAGACCTAGACCTATCTAAATCAATATTCTAACTTTAGTTTTCTTTAAACATAAGACCCATCTAGATCAATTTTTTTAATCTCCCAAAACTCCTAGCTGCCAAATTTCAGCGAAATCGTTAGAACCGTTTCCGAGCTATACAAAAAAAAATACTTACATGACAGGAGAAACAAGTAACCTCTTTTCAATAAGAACAACATCCTCTTCCTTATCCTCATATTTGTATTCCTCTTGAACATTGGCTAAGACGATACTTCCCGAGAAGTTACTACTAACACCACTGCTCGCTGATGATCTCCTAGTATTGCACGCTTTATTTTCATCACTTGTATATGAAAACAACCATTCATTGGTCTTGTTTTGCACTACGACTAAAGCTTTGTCAAATTGTGAATTATCATCTGTTATTATAGACTCTGAACTCTCAAGTGATAGTTTTTTGAAATCAACATTAATTGATTCATTATTTCTATGTAATTGTTTCTTTAAATTACTTCTAGAATTGTAATTCTTATGTGTTATCAGGCTTGGTGAACCAGGGAGTGAGAAGTTTTCATAAACACTTGTCCTGTCTTTAAGATCTGAACTGCAATCTGAAGTTAGTTCTAGTTTTTGTATTCCACTAATTTCTATATCACTACCTTTTCTCGATATACATGTCTTAAAACTACTTTCACTTAAGGCATCGTGAATGGTTTTTCTTTTAAAATTTTGACAGTCAGTTTCATCTAGAAGGAAGGTTTCGCCGAGTATCGTTGGGTAGAGTTTGTTCATAACCAAGCTATTGTTCTCACACCAATCTCTCACCATGTCGGAATTCCTGCAAGCTTTTTCATTGGTTAAGTGATTGTTCGCCACCGGTTCATATTCGGCTATTACTTGATCAGTTGTCACCAATATCCTGTCTGTAAAAGTATTAAGTTTGCATTAGTGTGATAGAAGTGAAATAAACATGCGGCTCTGAAGTCATTATTGGCTGCGCAATTGTAGCTGCGCATTACGAAGTAAGACTGCGTTTCGAGCGGCACAGTTTTATAGTTAAATGAGTTTATATGTATATAGTAATTTATATTTTTTATAATAATATATACAAATTAATAAAATTGCGTGTAATATTAAAATAATCGCGTTTGAAACGCATTCATAGGGGTATACAAGTTATATATACCAAAATATTTTTTTTTTACAATTTTTGTTCGTCTATATTATGTTTGTTCCAGCTAATCTCTGCAACTGGAACAATTTGATCGGACTTTCACTGGCAGATTGATGATACAATAACTGTAAATAGCTAGAGTAACTTAGACTACTTTAATTTAATTAATTATAAAATCATTGTAATTTTTAAGTTAATCGTAGTAGTTTATCATTATCTAAACAAACTATAGATATATAAGATGTCATTTGCTTGAAATAAATAATAAAGGCTACTAATTATTTCTTTTATTTTTGACTTGACATATTATGATTTAGAAATTATTAAAATCTAGATAGAAAATTATTAAAATCAGTATGCAGTAAAAATGGAAAGTAAACACTTCCACGTGTATAACGTTATTAGAGAGTACCTGGACGACCGAGCTTTACTCGGTAGTTCTTTTTTCTGTGCTACCGACAGAGTTGTATAGATGTCGTAATTCGCAATTTCATAAGACCTAGACCTATCTAGATTATTTTTGTAACTGTAGGTTTCTTAGACATAAGACCCATCTCGATCATTTTTTTACCCACAAAGCCCCTAGATACCAAATATTGCGGAATCGTTAGAACCGTTTCCGTATAAATAAATATAGGTATAAATAGATACATAATTATTGCTCGTAAAGTATCAGATATATAAAAACCAAAAGTAAATTGATCACTTATCAACGCACAGCCAAAACCTTCAAGGCTAGAAGTTTTCAATTTTGCACATGTATTCCTCTTAACTAGTCTTCCACTAAGGAAGGATTTTTCAAAATTCAACCCCTGCGGGGGTGAAATAGGGGACAAAAGTTTGAATGAACTAAACAAATTTAATAAGCGGGGTAGCCGCGGATAAACGTTAGTAAGAGATAATAAATACAATAAGAAGAAACTACACTTTTCAGTCTGCCTCAAGTGTTTACAACTGTTTATGATATCCTAATGAAATGCACGTGTTAGTAAAAGGTCATTGCTTCAAGACAGCTGTAGCTACAGCTTGAATGTACAATAATATCCTTTAAAGCATTCATGCAGCTGTCAATTTATTACTAAAATACTATATTTTGATATTAATGGTACGTTTTATATCGAACTGGGCCATTTTGTTTAAAAATTAAAAGCAATCATGATTAATTAATTTAATTAGTGAAGCGTGATAAAAAATATCGTCAAGGTCAAATATCGCCGAAATAGAGATATTTTACGCCGACGATATCAGAATGAATCAACTGCTTAAAACGATCTAGATTTAAAAATTAGCCAGAAAAATATTCAACTTTTCTACCCAATGGCCCCTATGTGCCCTATAGTAACCCATTGCAGAAGTCAGTAAAAGTAAAACCTTTTTACTTCTATTTCTTAGAAATGGGGAAACAGAGAATGAGACACAGTAACTAACTCATGATTTTTACGATAATAATTGCGTTGTAGGTACGTTCCACAATCATGAGTTCCTCCCGTTAACCAGAACGCAACACCGGGTCGAGGTTCGATCTCCCGGGAGATAGCCCCCCGTGTTGGCGTTGTAGAAAATCCCCTCCGTATAAATTATAATTATCTGGGCTGAGCACTCTGCTCGCCCACAAAATCCAGTGAAGTTGTAAGAGCCACTCGGTTAACAACAAGTTAGTCCGTATCAAAAAAAAAAGATAATTACTTTCGGCCTCCGATCTTCAACTAGCAACAATAAAGAAGAAACAATTCTATTCCCGTTGATTGATGTTACGAAGAAATAAATCTAAAAGTTCTTACTTAATTCCCCGATATAAAGATTTCGCGAAGACTAAAAATTCAAAAATAAATAATAGTTTAAAGAAACTAAAAAATACGCTTTTATTTCTTGTACAACTAAAAAGTTATGAAGAGTTAATGTTACAGGGGGAGAAAACCAAACTTAAGTTTTAAACAAAATAATTTAATTCAGAGCAAAAAGCGTGGGGTACTTGTTATTTAAAATAGTATAATCATTCTATATAACTATATGTTAGAGGTTAGTTATGAACCACAGTGTAATGCACCTCACGCTGTTTACTCTGAATTAAATTATTTGGTTAAAAACTTAAGTTTGGTTTTCTCCTCCTGTAACAGTAACTCTTCATAACTTAGAATTATTTTCTACTTTTTAGTTGTACAAGAAATAAAAGCATGTTTTTTAGTTTTTTTAAACTATTATTTATTTATTTTTAGCTTCATATTAAACGTTTACATTCAAGATAATAGTGAAGATTAGATAAGGGGTGTCGGAGGTGCAAGAGATTGAAGTTAATTGTTGCAATTTTTACTGAGTTTAAGTTATCATATAAACATACATATCTTTACGTAAGATCCCATGTGAAGTAGCCAGAAAGTATCGAGTGCCAAATTCATTGCGCTCTTCATACAAATATGCAAAAAAATGTTTAAATATAAAGGGACTAAAGCCTGACCGTTCTCGCTGAAGTATTGCCATGTGAATGAAAACCATTCTTAGTAGCTTTTAAAGGTAAAAAACCAACAAAATTCAAGCACAAGGCGCGAAACCGTGAAAAATATACGAGATGATTCCACTTCGGTTCACGTCCGTTGGCACGCTCATGGTTTCGCGCGCGTTTTACGTGCGAATATAGAAACGATTTACACTTATATTATGCTTAATCCGTACTAATACTATAAATGCGAAAGTCTGTGACGCTTTCACGCCTAAACCACTGATTAAATTTTGATGAAATTTGGTACAAAGATAGAGTTGACCTTGAAGAAGAACATAGGCTACTATTTAATAAAAAAAAGGAGGGAGAGGCTAGAAGAGGAGATGAACATTTGAATGGAAATGATTTGATGACATATAAATATAACTTATTCGTTTTCATTTTACAATTGACTAGATTTTGTCTAAATGATAGTCACACGCGCGCGAAGCCGCGGGCAACAGCTAGTTTTATGTAATTTTTTTATTTTTTATCATCACACCCCTATCCCCGAAGGGGTAGGCGGAGGTCCCATGATGTGATGTGATCGAGCTCAATCTCACGTTATATTATTCAGATCAACGGAAAAACTTATAAAAAGTCAATTTTTTTTTCGTGAGGAAAGTCCATTTATGGATACCCACCACTCTGGGGGAACAGTGGGTTATGTCTGAATCCTCCTGTATAACCCCCTGCCACTATTAGTGACACGCAGACTACCGACTAAAAACCTCATGGTGACCGTCCAGCCGCCCCGCTAGGAACGAGATGAGGTCGCTTTGGCATTCACCATCCCGAGTAGTCATATCTAGGAATCAAACCCATAACCTCGTATTTCCAAGTCAGACACACCCACTCCACTCGATCACAGAGGCGATATTTTAATTTTTTTAAATACGAGTAGATTTATTTTTAATAAATTAAACGCACAACATTCAAAATGTATAAAAAATGTTATTATACGACTCTTGAATGTAGCTGATAAAAATGCTTGTATTTAATCACTCCTCGTGTCAATCTTTCATATGATATATGAGATATACTCGTATATGTAATACAATTTCACTTGTTAGCGTTACTTAAAAAAAAAAAGAAAAAAACAACCCTGAGTTTCTTTCGCCGGAGCAGTGAGTGGCCCTGTTCCGGTCCCGTGGTAAATACTTGAATTATATTGAGGCGTCACAAACATCGCTTGTATAGTCTGTGACCATCTATGTGAAATAAAATATTTTCTATTCTATTGCACAATCCAACTAGCTGTGCCCGGGATTTCGTCCGTGTTTTAATTTTATATATTACTAAAATAAAAGTTAACTAGGCTCTTCCTTGTTACACCAACTGTCTGCCAGTGAAAGTCCCATCAAAATCGACCCAGACATTTCAGTCATTAGCGGGTACAAACCGACAGACAGATATATAAAAATTCTAAAAAATATTATTTTTGGTATATGTATCTTGTAAATATACTAATGCATTTAGTAACAAGCGGTTATTTTAATATTATATTACATACAGACACTCCAATTTCATTTATTTAAATAGATGACCCGTTTTCGAGATCCTAGTACGGAATAGCGTATAAGTAGAGATTTTTGTAGAATAGCAGCTACAACGTGTGAGGAAGTTATACATACAAACTGTATCTAATAATTTTATTACATTTGTGTTAGATTAATTCGCATAAAAATATATATTTATTAAATTTAAATAAATATACGTAAATAGTGCAGACATACCAAATCTTGTTGGGGAGACGTTGAAATTTTCTCCACTGTTATTAAACTGCCAGATGAATGTCACTTCACTGGGATCAGCGTGCACCGAACAGCGTACATGTAGAGACTCTTCAAGGGCAGCTCCCACTACTTGTGGAGATGATAACGCACACACTGGGGCATCTAAAAACAATGAAAAATAAATAAACAATTAAAATTAATAAACAGTTCAAATTAATCAAACAATTGAAATTAATGAAATGATTGGATTTATGCTCGATAAGGCAACCAAGCCCGGTTGCAACCAATTGCAAAAGAGGCAACCATCTCTCACATCACGTGACCTAATGTCGTCGCCTAATCGTGGGTGCATACGTATCCTACCCATTGGGGTATTATCGGATTATGGTTTACCTATGCTCGCCTCTTACGGGTTGCCTGGTAGGAAGGCAGGAAGGCAGGTCTATTATGGATGTTATAGGATGGCAGGAATAGGTAACCCTACATTCATGTATTTCCCGTTAGAAAGAAAACAATTTTTGAAACAGTAACACCTCTTACACTAGTTGTACCCGTATTAAATATAAGGCGGTGAAAACTTAATCGAGCGAGATGCCACTCTACCATCATGTTGTAGTTAACCTATGCGCTTCTTACTTGCTGCATGCTCAGTCAGATCGTATATTCTACGCGCGGAACTCAAGCCAACACGAGGGGAAAAAATTAATAATAAATGTACAAATAAGACTTAATAGAACGAAAACCCAAAAACGTGAGTAACTCTTCATTATCTAACATTCACATCCCCGAATCGCTAATACATTATTAAATTAATTTTGCAACTTTGTACGTGCGTACTGCGTGCGTATTAAATTAGTGGAAGAGGAGTAAAGGGACGCACGTGACCAATTACCATTTTATATACGCCTTTGCGACTTTAATTAAATAGAGTTTATTTTCTAAATCCACTCGAATCAGTACCTCAAACTTACCTACTCCTAATACAACAAACTCGCTATTTTCATGTTATTATTACATACATACATGTAAGTACATAACTTCACGCCAAGTTTATTGCGAGGTGCGTCCTTCTTTGGAGGAAAAATTAGATAAACTAAATGTATTAATAGAACTTAAGTATACTACCACAATAATTTTTACATTACATTTCAGTCAATCGGTTTCTCTTTGTACAACAGCATCCGAGCGTGTAAAACAGCTAAGACAAATAAATTTAATTAATTCGACATATTGTTCAGTGTTAATCGTTTACTGAACCTTCAGTAAACTAAAAACAAATAACCGACTAACACTAAACGATATGTATAATTAATTAAATTGATTTGTTTTTAGTTTTACTAGTTCTAATGTTCTAACTTGAGTACATGTTCTGAGTGCTCTTACGGTGAAGGAAAACATCATGAAGAAACCCAAGATTTGTGCCCGATACGGCGACGGACTTACCACCTCTCACATCATAAGACCTAATATCGTTGGCTAATTGTTAGTGCATATGTACCTCTGCCATCCATTTATTTTTTATTTCCTCCTGTTATTTTGAATACAATATGTATTGGCATTGCATATTGTTATTATTATTATTAACTTTTTACAGGACAGAAATTATAAAAGGAACTTAAAATTAAATATACCTATGTAATAAAAGACCAAAAGGCGAGCATAACTCTAATGAAAGACATATTTTCCAGCCATCCTTTGAAGGAAAATAATAAATCCTTACTAATGGTATAAATGCGAAAGTAACTCTGTCTCTCTGGTACGCTTTCACGCCTAAACCACTTAACCGATTTTTATGAAATTTGATTTACTGATGATTACGCAATAAGTAAGATGGAAACATTTCTGCCCCTTGAAAGTTATCCGTGGTATTAAATGAAATAACGCGGACGAAGCCGCGGGCGAAAAGCTTGTAAACTTATATATGTATATAGTTAAAAGTATCACTTTTTGTTTTACTTCTTAAGTAAAATAAAAAAGGATAAAATAAAAATAAATAAAAGAAAAGAGCAAATTTTTCTGCTCGGTTTTTCTGCACAGAGACAACTCGACTATCTATTAGACATATTAGATTATATATAGCACTTTTTTAATATATTTATTGAAAAAATTCTATATATAATCTAAATAGTTTTATTAAAAAACAAACCTGAACTCGAAATTTGAACTTAGACTGCATTTGATCAACAGCGCATGTACCTACAGCTAAAACTTTGTGAAATTATTTGACAGATGTCAAACTGTCAAACAACTGTCACTTTTCACCATAATTAACTATCAAAAACTCATTAACAGTTTATGAGTCTCATCATAAACTATTAATGAGTTTACCAACTGTAATGTTTATACTCAAAGCTAAAATAATTTAAAATTTAAAGCGTAAATTAGAAAACTGAGATTATCGTATTAAACTTTTTTACGGGACGTTGAAAAACAGATTCAAACGGATTCTTGATAAAAATATACTCTATACATAAAATTTGGTATTGGAACCTTATCAACCCAGAACTTGCATATTGAGCTTCTTGAATGCTCTACATTGGAACACGACGATGGTAAGCACTGACGTTATGATAACAGGAATAGTTATGGTTGTAGTAACAATCCAAGTGAGTTGTCGTAAACCTCTATCAACCAACATTTTTTTGGTTTAAATTGTAAGAAAGGTACTAAACAAAAATCGTCGTGCGGCTATTATACTATGTATACAATAAATGCTAAAGTATGTTTGTTACTCTTCCATCAAAAAAATACTGGATGGATTTGCACGAAACTTCAGTTATATAGCTACATGAGAATAAAACATAGACTACTTTTTACCGGCTACATTAAAAAGAGGGTATGATTTACGAAACAAATATCATAAGTCGTAAAAAATCTGCTCTTTGACACATGACGCGGGCGAAACCGCGGGCAGAAAGCTTGTAATGCTCATAACATACGAGTGTATCTTGTATTATTCCGCATATAAAAAAAAATCGATGCCCCTTGTTTTGTAACAGATCAAAAGTTGTAGTATGTTCAAATACAAAAATTTTATGACATTTAACGCTTTATGAAGGCACAATTAGAAATTATTTGATTCGATGTGATTTTATTCAATTACAGTGAACTTAAGTTATTTTTTACAGTTTTAATGGCTTAAAATCTATTTAAAAAAAAAATCACAACACTTATCAATAACATGAACGATACTGTCCATAAACCTAAACATAAACGATAAAAATATCAACTGCACAAAATGTTATGAATCATAAAGTTTTTGTAGGGGATTGTCTCGATGCCGAGCTTTGGCCAGTCGTATCAAGGGTCTCCGGAGACGAAATGACTCAATAAAACGAATAGTGATTCGAATGATATCAATCTAATGAAATAAAATATTATTCTTATGACATTGGCCTATCATAAACAGACTTCCAAAGAGAAGGGGTTTACAATTCAATTGTATGTTTTTAGGGCCCTCCAAAGGATAAAAACGGAGCTCTGTAAGACTCCGCTGTCTATCTGTCTATCTATTTGTCTGTCACCAGGCTGTTTCTCATGATCTAGACAGTTAAAATTTTTCCAGATGATGTATATCTGTGGCCGCTATAACAATGAATTCAAATTATAATTAAGAATAAAATAATTAGAGCAAATAAGGTAAGGTAAATAAGACATATTTTAAGGGACATACAACAAACGATGTAACCCGACCATAGATGTCGCTGTCCATATTTAGATCGCGATTAATATAACGAGTAGTCACTCAATATAGTCTAAGATTCATAAATTCCGTTTTCTTATATTTTGTTACATCACTTTGTCTCAATGAATTTTGATATTACCTTACTCCAGATACTCCAGAGATTCTAATAATAAATGTAATGGCAATTGGTTCAGTACTTTTTGAAATATCAACATCTTTTTCTACTTCATCGTTCTAGCCCTTGTAACAACTAGTGCCTCGCCGAATCCCTTATTAACCATATTAAGGGGATTTGTCCAAGCAACGATTGTCATCAGACTTCTGCAACTCATTTTGTAAGCCAGGCATAATCTTATATGAGGTCGAACGAGAGTACACGAATCTGGGTTCCTCACTATGTTTTCTTTCAACGTAGGTAGAAAATACACGTAAGTTACAAAAACTCATTGGTACATAACAGGGTTCAAATCCCAGCTAACAAAATATAACTCTAACTGTCTAACGTTGAAATTAAAATCAAAACCATTACACAACCCACATCCAAGTTGAAAACCCGAAATATTCGTAGCTGAACTTTCAAAATAGCAAAAGTGAGTTTCAAATATATTTGCGACTACCGAAACAGGTCTATGAATTGGAACAAAACAACATATTGTGGAGGTGAATCGTAGTAATATTAGGTAATAATTTCGATGATTTAATGCGACCACCTTCCTCAGGGCCAATTACTATGCGGCCGACGGTAGCGGAAGGAAACGGGTACGTCGATCCCAACCGCAGTCATTTGAATACCTAGTACTAGACACATCAGTATTTATTGCCCTGTAATTCATACTATACACCGCACAGTGACATTTTATTTACACGCCGCTTCCGATGTTTGTATGCAAATTATAATAACGGGTTGTTTTATGAGTTTTCGTGTGAAAGTTCACTAATTTTTATTACATGCTCTTTTTGTTGTAATTTTTAGGAGGTATTTTTTTCATTTAATACATTTTTGCAGATAAAATATTACATAATACCGGCCAAATGTGAGTCAAACTCGTACGCTTAGTCTATAAAAAACAAAAAAAACACGTTTCAAGTAATTTCATAATTATCTTAAAGTGAATATACCAACATATTTTAAGAATATATCAAGCGCCATTAAAATATTGATAGCGACGTTTATTGGTTTATTGGACAGGTTGGATCGTTCGCAGTATTGGAGCCCCCTTAAATATTTATATCTTGTTTTAGCGGCAACCGAAATACATTATCTGTAATTCCAAATTTACAACAAAATTTCAACTTTCTACCTATCACAGTTCTTGTGGTACAGCCTGGTGATAGACAAATAGAAGCTTTTACTTTTGAAAACGAAACCCTAGAAAGCAAAAAGACATACAGGCGAACAAAGACTCTACTCTTTTTTGAAGTCCATTAAAAACCTTATCAAATAAACACTTCCACGTAAACTCAGCTTATTTTCTTAACTTTAGATAAAGTTCGTGCATAAAAATCAAATATACTTACACTGGACCCTTAATCTGACGTTTTCGCTGGATGTCTCTCCGCGGGAATTCGCCGCTTTGCAGGAGTAATGGCCGGCTTCCCGTCTCGTTACTTTTTGGAGAACTAGCGACCTTGTGCTCAATATAATCCCCGATGTCATATTCTGCGTCACTTGTCTATCCTACGAGGAGGTTATATCTTAAGAAATATACAACACAAGTTATATTGTGCGACTTACTTCAAGTGGATTTTTTTTATTATTGACCGCCTTGTTTGTCGGGTTTGATTCCCGACGGGAACAGACATTTGTATGATGAACATAGAAGTTTGTATCCGGATCTGGATGTTTATAAAATGTATACTGGTATCTATTTAATTATTTCTATGTATTCGTGTGATTGACTAACACACATAATACAAACATTTAATTTGCTTACTTAGGGATTAGATAAATTTGTATGATTTGTCCACTAATATTTATTTATAAGCGAATTATTTTGATCGAACTATTTATGTAAATCAGGTTATATGTTTAAAGGTAGCGAACAAATACACGAGTCTCCTAAAGGTTAGAAACAATCGCGGCCTATAGACACTATAGATGTTGTAGGTGTGTCACTGTCCTATGGCCCAGTTGTTAGGCATAATATGCAAGCCTACTGGATACCCTACCCCCCCCCCCCAACCGGAACGCGCACACTAGTTTCACCCTGCAGCTTTGGTCATGTAGAGTTTCATACTGGAGATAGTTCATAATGTTTCATTCAAAAATACACACCTATTTCAAAAAACAGTCACGTAATGTGGAAACAATTTTTAACAACAACTTATAAAGATGAAAAAATATAAAAAAATGTATAATACTACAGTATCCTACTTTTTTAAACTTAAGTAAGTGTAGGCTTGTTATGGGTGTCAGTCAACAATACATTGTATATAATATGTATTTTTATGTAAATGATGGAACAGAATTAACCTTAGGTAGCCAATATAGCAATAGCATCTGTGGCGACATAGCATTTTTTATTTTTTTATTTTATGATATTGGAAGGTAAACAAGCAGACGGATTACCTGATGGTGAGAAATACACGTCACCTATTGACACCAAAGGTGGAAATGGTGCGTTGCCAACCTGAGGCTGGGATGGTAAGCCTCTTGCGTGAGAAAGTTTACCGGC
>DVZL01001441.1:0-17755 GCA_018236625.1 Lasaia peninsularis
CTCGTGACCACGATCCTTGCAACAGGATCGAAACGTCGAGATATATAAAACAAGTAAGTTATGTACGCGTTTTGACCAGTTTAATTTAAATATCGTTTTTTTTCTAATATCATAAAAAAACTGAAGGACTATATTATGAATTAAATATTCAATTTGAATTAAAAATTATGTGACATTTGACATAAGACGCATATATGCTACGAATGAAAAACTTATAATTAAATTTTTAGCTTTCTGCGTTTAGTTATTTTTTAGGTGTTTTTATAATATATACAAATGTTTATGTTATATTTTGTATATTATATAATATATACATATGTTCATTCTTATTAAGCTGAGCATGATGCACTCTATTACTTTAGATAGAGCTGATGGATCTGTTTAGATTTGTCGTTACTTAAAATTTATTGATAATAGATAGGGTGATTGTCGAAAGCATAAAAAAAAATTTAATAAGTAAAAGAAAATCGTACAGACGAATTGATATCATCATTTGCTGGACTATCAATACATTTTAGAAAACAACAGCTATATGAGCTCCTCCTTCTGGGAATGAGTGTTACAAAATCAAACCTGGGCCAATCAAATCACAGCGCAATATCGACGCAATGAAGCTAGAGGCACTACTCAAGACAAACCTCTTTTACTTCAAGTTTTGTGGAGTCGACAAAGTCGTAAAAAGCTAGGGTTGTTGCAATGAGATTGATTTTGTTATTGGAAAGTCTTTGTTGGGAGTGTAATATGCAAATATTACCGTTAGCTTCATTCCTTATACAATGAATCTCAGTCAAAATGTTAGTTATACCATAAGTGCGCGAACTTGCTATCAAAGAAAACACAAGCAGCGCTATGGTAATACATTAGATTAAAATCGAAGCTTCTATGAGACCCTAAGCCGTCTCCACGCTTGCCTGAGCTGATCGCATGCCTAAATGCACTTTTATAATAAGCCCTTTATTTTTCTAAGCATTTTTCTTGGCTAAAAATATATCTTATATTTATAGGAAGCTAGCACACAAAGAGTTCTATCTACTGGAGTATATATAAGACTTTGTACAGGTTGATCGATTTTGTAATATTAATAATAATAATATTCATCATGAAAGAGTTATGTTTGTGTGTTTATGTTATGTGTTTTATTGAATTAAGAGCTATTAGCTTCTATTAGCCTGATACTTTATTATAAGCGTAATAATTATATTTATAATATTCGGTTTATTTAATACTAGTAGTTTCCAGCCGATTTCACCCGCTATCACTCCGCTCTCATTGATCGTAGCGTGATGATATATAGCCTATGTTCATAAAAATAATGTAGGATTTTAATGGTAAAATAAATTTTTAAATTGGTCTAGTACTTTCTGAACCTATTCAATTAAAACAAACAAAAAATCAAACCTTATCTCTTTATAATATTAGTATAGGCTTAATATACTTAGTAGTAATCTGTTTATAAGCATATATAGAAATTATAAAATGCTTTTTTTATCAAAAATAATTCACAAAAATAAATGGGATTACTTTTTTAAAGCATTTTTGTTAATTATTAACTGTTTTCAGTTTGTTACTCCATAACCAAAAAACTACAAAAATATTTTTATTGAGTTTTACTAATTAATTGAGTTTAGGAGACAAAATTAAAATCTTTGTTTTACATACTTGTGTGCAATGCAGTTAAAATAGCTGCTGTAGGCAGTATTTTGCTTATGTAGTAGTTTAGAGAGGCTTGTCTTCCCAAAACCGAAGGGTAAACCATTTCTGCTTATTTATCTTTTGGATAGTAGAGCTATCTATACATATAATAAATATTTTAAAGTTTATCGTTTACAAAAAAAACTAACAAACTTAATTGTTAGAGTTAGAGTTTAATTGTAAACTTTTTAAACATTTAAAAGAAATACCGTTTTTGCGAAAACTTTGGATACGAGTATAAACCGGTGCTATATGTTGTAGGTATAAGTTTTTTTTATTAAGATATTAATTATTACAATTCTTTGAAATATTATCGGTATACATAATGATTAAAATGTCTACTAATTAATTAGTAATCGTTCTACTTATAACACCTGTTTATGTTGGTATTGTAAATTGTTCAAAATAAGTACACACGAAAATAAAACAGATTCATTTTCGTGACGAGAAAAATACCTACAAAAACGGCGGGAATGTTAATTTATTTAAAAAAAATTCTTCACTGTCTTATCAGTTGAAGTATTAATGTTATCAGTGCAGCACGAATTTTCGCATCGCTACACGCGAGAGCGGCTGCGCCTACGCATCTAGAAAGTGATAACGTAGACACACACACATAGTTTCACGCTATATGTGCTATTTAAATGTTTGAGCTTAACTCAGAATGACTTTATGTACATAACCAAATATAGCTATAATATACACGAGTTACTCAACAAATGTGTAAAGATAAATCATAAAAAATATTGAGATAAATAAACTACGCCTGAGTTTCTCCCACCGGACCGTTTCAGATCACGAACGGGTGCGTTCTGGTAGTAAATATTATTTTGTAGTCGCGTTACAAATAGCCGTAAAATCTTGTCTATTAATGATAGTCCAATACCGAGTAACTAGCATTGTTAAATATTTCTAGGTAAATTTTACAGGAAGGCCAAAAAACTAATGTTTCAAAGAACGTATTGAACAAATTTTGAATGAACAAGGCTATCATTTCATACTCCTTGAACTAATGCACTAATTTTAACAGCTACTGCTGCTACCTAGAGCAGCAAAATTAAAATTTCGATTATGATTTTTTTTAGTACGTACTCGGTATACAATGTTAGTTACGCGGTATTAGACTATCAACTACATTATATATCTACTTAGTACGGTCTATTTGAAATAGATTATTTTTTATTCTTTAATATTTGTAGCTCTAAACGTTTTTTGCAAATTTTTTCGTATTTAGGGAAAAAAGTTATACGTTTCATCACCTTCCACTTTTATTTTATTACTATGATATTATTTTGTAATTAATGGAGTTGTAAGAAAGATAAGTGTACGGTATAGCTTGTAATTTGTGTTTTATTTATTTGAATTCTAAAGACAAACGAAACATTTAAACTGTGTGAGCGGATAGGTCTCTAAATATTAAAAAAAATAACGTCAAGTGCGAGTCGGATTCTAATAAAACTGTAAAAAAAATTTTGTATGGAAGCACTTTTTATATACTTATTTTATTCTGTTTTAAGTATTTCTGTTCTAATAATACAATATAATAAATCATTTTCATCTGTCTAGATATCACGGTTCATGAGCCTACAGCCTCCTGACACACAGACAGACAAATAGATAGCAGAGTCTCAGTAATAGGGTTCCGTTTTTACCCTCTGGGTACGGAACACTACAAATTACGTCATTATTTAATGTCATTTAAAATTTGAAAAAAAACAAGATGACAATTAACACAATCTTAAAATTAAAAAATAATTAAAAATAATTTGCCATTGGACAAAATATGTTTTAGTCATTTGTATTTTAATCACTACATAATACGAGTATAAAACAATGCATATGCTTTTTTTCCTATACATACTTAGATCTCTAAAACTACACAACGGATTTTGATGCGTTTTTTTAATAAATTGTGTAATTCAAGAAGAAGACTTATATGTATATTTTAATATGAATAATATACCCCGTACGAAGCCGAGGCGAGTCACTAGTATTGAAATTAAAAAATGACGCGACTTCACCTGTCTTGTGTTGCCGCATGAGACATCACTCAACAATACTAAAAGTTTAATTTTTGCTTTTTTTTTAATTTAGCAAAAATAAAGAGTATTTTTGTTCAAAAAAATTAATATAGTCAAAATAAGCAACCCTTATGTTAAAAAAATTCTCACGGGCCCGACATATCTAATTTCAATAAAAAATCCCAATTTAATGATGCCATTAGAAACAGTTTTGATCATTCCCATACAATTATGTAAAACCAGAGAACAATGCCAAATGCATCTTCAAGATATATTTGAACTTATTAATCAATTTTCAGTAAGTGTCGTAACCATATCTTAATCCTATGATCCTAAAAACAAACATATCAAAATCAACCATATTCTTAACTACATACAGTTGATATTCCTATAAACTGTCGTTTTATGGATTCATTTATTAAAAACACACTCTATTTTTCTCACAATAGCGTTGAAAATCAGTTGCCTCGATGGTGAAAGGGTTGTCCAAAATCTTTCACAAAGTAATGTTCTATAATAGTTCTTAATGCATGATAATAAAGATCATTAATTTCTGCTAATGATGCGTCTTGAATAGATAAACAGGTTTGATCTGTTTAATATACGATGCGCGATTTTCGTTTTTCTACGCTTTATAAATGATCTAGTTTGTGCATATGCTAATACAGCATGTGTGAGAAAAGTCGTTTGTCGACGTGACTGTCATACCAGCCTATGTTTGATTGAGACAAGAACTTATAGAGTCAAAAAAAATAGCGTCAATGTTTGCAATTATCGTGACTGGTTGAAAATGGTTTAACCCTAAAGTTGACCAGTACGTTAATTTCAAAAACCTTTAATAAATTTTATCAAAATACTTTAAGCATTAATTGTAGCTTGATTTACGTTAATACCCAAGTTATTTAAGTCAATTATCTACATTTGTTAGTCAATGGAATACTTAAAAGTATATTATAATTTATTTATATTATCATTATATTAATGTGTAGAGAAATAACTAAAGACCCCTTTTTACGAAAATTGCGTATAAAATTTGGGACACTTATAGTTTATGTGTAGGAGAAGTGCAGAACGCTAATATTTTTTTATTCATATGTTTATTGATTTAATTTACTTCATAAGGATTCTTATGAAGTAAATTAAGTCAATAAACATAATATTACACATACTACTAAAATATTACAAACCCACGTTTATAGGGCATAATAACCTACTATGGTAAAATTATTAACATACTAGCTTTGCCTGCGACTTCGTCCGCATTTTTATTTAATAATTATTTAATTTTTTACATTTCTAAAATATAATTCTAAAATAAAATATAAGTCTAAGCCGTTCCTTATTACATCAGCTGTCTAACAGTGAAAATCCTGTCAAAATCGGTCCAGCCGCATCAGTTCAAAGATTAGCGGGTACAAACAGACAGACAGACAAATAGACAGACAGAAAAAAATTCTGAAAAAATTGTTTTAATATATGTACCTTGTAAATATACCTATGCATTTAACAAAAATCGGTTATTTTAATATTACATACCGACACTTCAATTTTATTTATTTGTATATTATATAAATTTATTAAGTTTATTTATATCAAGCTCCTTAGGATTTAAGCTTGCACTCCTGCATACAAGTTAAAGTAACATTTAAAATGGAAATGTTATAGTTTTAGGCTCGTCACGTTGTTGTGTTTCGCAAAGTTAGTAAAATGCCTAAATTATTGAACCATAAAAAGGATTTAGCTGGATGGTTGATCGCCTCGTTCAACCGCGAGACCCGGGTTCGATTCGCAATAGAGACCGGCTTTTGTGAGATGAACTAGACTTTTGTATTTCTGGAAGTGAGTGTTCATTAAATAGGTTTTAAGTATTTTTACATCTTAGTATAGTTGTCTAACACCCAAAACACAAGCATATAATTTGATTACTTTGGGGCTAGATCAATTTGTTTACTATTGTCCTGGGATACTATAATTATCATTGTAGTTATTTATTTTTGCTACTGTGCCTATCACATTATTAACAATATTTAAATAATATGATAATTTAAATAATTTTACACATTAATGGTTAAATGAGTTTATTAACATTTTTTAGGGTTCCGCACCCAAAGAGTATAAAACGAAACCCTATTTCTAAGACTCCGCTGTCTGTCTGTCTATTTGACACCAGGTTACATCTCATGAACCGTGATATTTGGAAATTTTCAATTTTCATTAATTATGTATTTATGTTGCAGCTGTAACAAGTACTAAAAACAGAATAAAACGGGTAGGTACTCTCATATAAGAAACGCGATTTTTTGCCGTTTCAGCGACATTTGGGTTTGTTATCGTGTATGTAGAATCTTATTAGAAATATTTTGTTTTGAAAAATTTGATCAAAACATACATATGTCACCTTACCAATTTCTATGCAACAAATTATCGTGTTTCGATTGGTAGGTCTTGACGCATATTGTCAACGCACCATTGACACTTGGTGCTTACGGACGGTTGTATTTATTATCATCAGGGAGTATAAATGTTTGTGTCCAATTTTATAAAATAAAAAAATAGGAAGAAATCATATAATCATCACTAATTTTAACAAAAGTTTTTACTTGGAGCACCACAAAAAATGTCCTAAAATATAAATGTAGGCCGCGGATATTTCTCAAACATTAGAAGGTTAGCTCTCTAGAACAAAAAATATTAAGTACTTACATCTACTCCCCCATTGTTCCATGGTGGTAATGCGTAATGGGTGGGGTCGTGGTGACCACCACCCATGTGCTCCGCCATCACCGACATCCAATGGACTAGGCCTTGCGCCCCGCCGCCGCTTGATGTACCTGTATTGGAACAACTATATAATTAATATAATACTAAAAATATATTAAAGTAGCTGCCCAACCCGACTTCGCACAGTAAGTTCATAGTTGACATAATGACAGCAGCGCCACCTACCGGGTCCAATTGTTAAATCATACTGGAAACCATTAAAACATCCAAATAAGATTTCAACCCAATCGGTTCAGCCGTTTAGAAGTTATGTGAAATAGATAAGTACGGAAAGATAATTATTACTACCCGTTTTCCCGTAGGAATGAAGCATTTTCCCGCAGTAAAAAGTAGGCTATGTGCATTCGAGATAATGTTAGCTTCTAATGGTAAAAAAAATTTAAAATCGGTGCATTAGTTTTGGGAGACTATTTAATACAAACAAACTAACAATCAAATCTTTCCTCTTTCATAATATTAGTATAGAATATAGATATAGCCAAATCCATATCAGAGTAGGCAGAGGTATGAATGAATAAATAAATGAATGAATAAATATTTCAGATAGTACATATGCACCTACGATTATGTATATGTGAAATGTTTATTCATATGAAAAACCATGTGAGAGCTAATAACATACTTTGTAATGCAAGAGAATCTTTATAAGACTTAATTTCTATGAGATTTGAAGTCTGGCAAGAAAACATATTTTCAAACAGTGGAAAGGTTGTCAATTTGAAACTTCTGGCTTGAGTAATCTGCCCGTATTCCTACCAGATGGTGACATGAGAATAATGGGCACTGATATTATGACCTCAGGAATAAGTAAAGCATTTGTAGCAATCAGCGCAAGTTGTCAAAAATCTCTTCAACCAAGTCTGATTCTAATAAGATAATTTTAAAATGCACTTCAAAACCGCTTCAACCAAGTTAAAGATTTAGTGATAGATTCAAGTAGTTAAATTTCTCTCTGTTGTGTTAGACGATCAAATTAGTATCACCACGCTTATTCTCCAAGGGGTCAGCAAACGCACATATGCACCTACGATTAGCCGACAGTTACAGTTTCATTATATGTATAGATTCAGTATATTCTTATGTTAGATTGTAGACTAATATTGAATAGTTTGAAACAAAAAAAAATTAAAATACTCGCACACACAGACAATTGGTGCAAAGAGTATACAATAGTGCCGATACTGACGCACATCGCTTTTAAACTAATATTAAGTACTACATGCTATTTCCTATCTCCGTAGCCTTAACCCGTTTTATATCAGATGATATTGGGGTCGGCTACCTATATCTAGGGGATTTGACTAGGACACCAGTTTTTACGCAAAGCGACTGCCATCTGACATCTGCAACTCGGAAGAAAAACTAGGCCCAAACCTAGATTAGGTCGAATACAATCCGGTTTATTCCATCATTGTTTCTTTCACCGTAATTACATTCAGAAAATGCACATAAGTTAGAAAAACCTATTAGTACGTGGCAGGGTTTAAGCTGGGCTACCATAATGGAAGTTTGAAACGCGTATGCATTAAAAAAAACTTATGTCTTTCCATAATAATCTGTACGGCTTATAATCGATAATTAAACGGCTGTAGAAATGTCGCGCAGCTAAACTGAAGCAGTGACGTATTTAGTCTCTTTTAGTTGTGTAGAAATAGCGATAACTTAAAATAAATATAGTAATAGAGTTTCCGTTCTAAAATCTAGACTAAGCTATTAATACTTGTATTATATTTAAGGTATTCTTAATTAAGCTGCCCTGGACAAATCCAGGTCGTAGCCTCCTATCTGACCTACTCAGATATATTTAATACGCCTAAAAATATTTCAGCTGTTATTAAGTAATCTAGGGCATTGCTTTCAAGTTAAAGAGAGCGTACTCAAATTGTATAGGCCAGAGGTTTGCAAGCCTTTCATCCTGTATGTAGAGCATTGTTTTTATATGGCTTCCTCTAGTAGGGCATTCACCTTTGACCGACTGCCGAAAGGAGTTTACATTAACTAACAATAGACCAAAATTTTGTCTTCGTGGCGGCGATACTGCCGCAAAATATTTATCCAATGAAATGAAAACAAAAGAGATGGAACATTTAAGTTTTGTCAAATTAGTCTTAACTCTAACTTAACCTCTGCTAAAAAAAGGTTAAAGTAGTATAAGTTTAGTTGCTTAGTTTTTTTGGAATATTGTTAAGTAAAGAAAAAAATATAAAAGAAACAATCGGATCGAAATTTGAACCCGGGTTTTAAGGCGCCCGATTTCCCGACCGAGCTATTCTAACTTCTAATGATATTGTAAGAGGTTTTTTTTAATGAAAACACGATTTTCAATAACTTATCAACGTTAAGAAATAGTGCTACCGTAACCAGGCAACCACTGTTATTATTAAAAATATCTTAGCAACAAAACTCTAATAAGCCTAATATGTTATTGAAAACGGCCATAATACGACATTTTCGGATAATAAAACCTAGCTAGATCGATTTATCACTTCCGAAACCTAGAGCTAATTCCGAGATCGTTGGTATAATGATAATAATTATTCTTATTTCAGATATTTTTGTGTATTATTATTATTATTTATTTATTAATATAACTTAATCATATTTTTTGTAATACTTTATTTTTGATGAATTAAAAGTAACCAAACACATAGATTTTCTATGGATGCAAATACACCCCATCTTTAGAAATCACAGTAGATTTTGGTTTTTAAGTAATCAATATAATAGACATAAGCTTCAGGACCAGAATAGAAAGCAATATAACTTAATAAGAACCAATAATCATTACTATTAAGAGTCCAAACTATAGAAAACATTGTTTGTGAAACCTTTAGTAATGTAATAGCACGAATGGACAATTCTATTAGAAATCTAAACAGTTTAAATATTCTATTGAGCTGTGCCAACTAGTTGATGCTTTGGGACCTGAGTAGTTCAATTTTATCTAAAATGTTGAAGGAGGGAAATGTTTTTGCTATAAAATCCCTATTATAACTAATAAATGCGAAAGTAAGTCAGTCTGTCTGTTAAGCTTTCACGCCTAAACCACAGAATTTAATGTGGTACTGAGATAGAGTTGAACTTGTGAAAGGACAAATACTTTCTATTGCAATAAAGATGTTAAAGTGATAGAACTAGATCCCCTATTTCTATCACTTTAACATCTTTATCTGTAATCTCAAAGTAAACCCAAGCAGAATTATAGAATTTGTAGTAAGTAGATAAAAAATTTTGAGTTTTGCAAAATTCGATCCTTGAATATATGTAGAGGACTGTGGAAAAGTTAAAAAAAGGATAAAATGACGAAAAAATATTTCAAAACTTTTACTTTTGTAATGCCACAAATAAAAGTTCTATTAAGATTCTAAGCGGTATAGTAATATGAAACTGTTTAACAAGTGATACTTTAGGAGCAGGTCAGATTCCAACTAGAATTTTTGATGCGCGTCACTTTGTAAGTATCATAGAAAGAATTATAAGGCAAGTAAAAATAAACGTTGCTTACATACACCGAATTTCATCGTATTTGAATTTTTCGCATAAATGTTGACGTTATGCGAAATAAATAAAAAAAAAATTTATAAAAAGCTTTTATTATTTTTCGAGTTGCTCTCAACTTAAATTTAATAAAACGGGAATTTAAAGTATCTAACTATTCTTGGATGGACCTGCCATATTGGATTTAGAATGACGTCACATTATTTTGCGAGTTTCTCTAAACTAGTTCTTTCATTTGATACCTATATTGTGGAAGTGCATTATTAAAATTAACTATTCCGTCATCTTGTTTGTACCGCCATATTGGATTTAGAATGATGTCGTATACTTTATCATGCATTGTCATCCAAACTAAACGTGTATAAAAAATTTGAACTCAATCGACTAAAAATATTTACCTCAAAATTTAATTCTAAGATTCTACCCGAACATACTTACTTACATACATTAATTGCAAGTTAAATAAAGCCTCTAAAAAGGGTAAAAACATAAGTTGTAGATCTTTTTATTACCTACAACTTTACTTTGGATTTTTTTCCATAGGACTTATAGTTGTGCCCGAAACAGAGATAAACCCCCCCATCATGTTGGTCCTGGTTCCATTGTAGAATATGCCAACTGCCTTCCACTCAGGCAGCTCGTAAGAAACGAGCACAGGGTCTTTTGTCACCAACACCATGACATTGACTAGATGGTAAAGTCTTGCAACGACTCGCCCGGATTGGTGACACCGCCTTTTTACCTATTTATTTATTCCTGCCACAATAGAGTCAGTGCTTTCCATTGTCGTTTACGTTTGGAGGGTAGGGTAGTCGGTAAACTTACTCACGTAAAAGGCTCATCATCCCAGCCTCCGGTTGGCAACGCACCTTTTCCACATTTGGTATCTATAGGCAACATGTATTTCTTACTATCGGAAAATCCATCTGCTTGTTTGCCTTCAATATCATAAAAAATAACAAACCAATTTTTATACTTGAACCCTCCCACTTTCCGATCCCCACTCGAGCGTAATTATTTTTTTTCTTTTAATCTTATTATATTATCATCCTTTTCCAATAGTTTTCATTCTACTATACATTTTTTATCTCCCAATAAGTATCGGCTCTAGGATTAGTGAATTTTAAGTCTTTTACCCTAGGCTTAACCTGTGCGTTGATAAATTAATAAATAACTTTTTCCTTTTTGTATTTAATGGATATAATTTTTTTATACATCTTTCATTTACAGACACAGCTTTTTAGAATTTATAATATGTAAAGATCAGCCGAGCATGGTTTATGCTCGTCTATAATATGGATTTATTAACGTAAAAAGCAAGGTTCAGCATGTCTTTACAATAAGCGGCTTTATCATCATAACGCCTGGACCAATTAGTGTTATTTTTTCTAACCATTATAAAACGCATCGATGAGTAGCGCCATAATCAGAGAATACTTTGTCGTCATATGGGGAATTAAAACATAAGATAAGCCTTTCATTAGTAGTGTGGTCAGTCAAACTAGATGGTTGTACCTTCATTACTAACACCTAGTTGGTCAAGCGGATAGCCTACTCGCCTAAAAGTATTGACAAACCGCGAGGCTCGGGTACGATTCCCGACGGGGATAGACATTTGTTGGTTAATATAGATACTAACTACTCGCTACTACTACTCGCCTAAAATTCCGCCGTCTGCATTTCCGGATTTGGGTGTTTATTAAATGTATTCTTGTATCTATTTAAGTATTTCTATGTTTAGTTTCGTTGAGTAACACACACAACACAAGCATACAATTTGCTTACTTTGGGATTAGATCAATTTTTGTATATTGTCAAAGGATATTCTTATTATCAACATTTTAACTGACTCCAAAAATAAATATTTCACAATTAATCTGTAATTTTTTTGTCATAAGATTACTTCGTTTTCCGATTTCAAGTGGATTTTGATGAAATTGGTTTTGCAAGATAGGTGAATTCTTATACGTTAAATGGCCATTGCCAACACACAGATCTGAATATTAACAAAAAAACGATTTTTACTAAGACAATTTGATAATTAAATTGAAGTATTTTTAGCAATGTTACTACGTTTAGCACCGTTTCAAATATCCTTCTTATCATATTCCGTTTATGATGATAAACTTACTTTTGCAATAGAATTCAAGTTGGTGATACTAATTAATACTACTTGGGTATTTCTAATCTTTCTGATGGTTTATTATAAAAAAAAGTCGACGGGAATTCTCGACAAAATTAAATTAAGAAAATAAATTGAATAGGAGGATATTATGATTTCCTCAGTTAGAACAGAATGATTACTCTAACAAGTTATTCTCTTATTGGAACGAAGTTCCTTAACGCGCGTTGTGAAAGGGGGCTAGACGGAAAAAATTCTTACGAAAATGTTAACACGACACTTTTTGCTATTGTAATCCGTCGACGGCGATTACTATAGCAAAAAGTGTCGTGTTATTATCAATTAATTAGTGAAAGAATTGTAATAAAAAAGCAATCGTAAACTTCGTTCCATCCGGGTGTCGATTGACACCTCTCAACTTTTTTTTGTGTCTCATAAGACAACTATTCTGACAGCTGAAAACTCTAATTTGATTTTTGTATTTTGTGCTGATGAATTTTGCCGTTATCTATTTTCATGATTCCCTACCTAATAAGGTAATAACGGGATTTTATCATTATGAGTCACGAACCGTGATAGCTAGGCACTTTAAATTTTTACAAGAGATATATTTCTGTTGACACTACGAAAACAAATACTAAAAAACAGAATAATGAAACATAAACATAAATATTTAACGGAGAAAAATATTTTATGAATCTTAATTTTTTGCTTTTTTAATAGTTAGAAGCTCTTTGAATGCAAGTCCGACTCATACTTCGCTGATTTTTTTTGTGCGTGCGGTTGAAATCGTCATAACTAGAGTTATTCGTCTTTTTATAGTTAGAACAAGCATATTATGAGTAAATGAACTATTTGATGAAAATACATCAGGATATAAAAAATTAGCTGCTAACACGATGCCAGATTTTAAAAATTTTATTAAGCAAAGCGTCACATAGAAGTATATATGTTGCAAATGTTTTTTTGCTACAAGGAAGTAAAGTTTTATTATCTTTTATTAGAGTTTAAACTTTTTAATTTTAATGGGGTTAGAAGGCAAGTAAACAAACGGATTTACAAAGCCTGAGTTGACAGTGCACCGTGCATTGCCAACTCTAGACTGGAATAATTGTTCTAACGTTATTATGGTAATCTATATATTAATACGTGATGCCAAAACTTTGGACCCGTTTTTACGAAAATTAAGGAGCAGGAGCATAAAATTTGGCACACTTATAGTTTATGTGCAGGAGAAGTGCAGAACGATAATATTTTTTAATAATAATGCTTATAAAGCGCGTTGTGAAAGGGGGCTAGACGGAAAAAATTCTCACGAAAAAAATTAACACGACACTTTTTGCTATTGTAATCCGTCGACGACGATTACTAAAAAGTGTCGTGTTATTATCGATTTATTAGTGAAAGAACATTAAATCAATAAATAAAACTTTATTTCCGACTCGCGCACGAAGGGTTCTGTACCCATCTATAAAAACGCCAAAAATCCCCTTTATTGTATGAGAGCACACTTTACATATTTATTTTATTCTGTTTTTATTCTTTTTTGTTATAGTGGCAACAGAAATACATGATTTCATCTCTCTAATTATTACGGTTCTTGAGGTACAGCCTGGTGACAAACAGACAGACAGAAAGACAGCGATATATATTTCTAAAATAAGATTCCGTTTTTTACCCTCTGGTGCGAAATTCTAAAAATTTAAATATGTTTGTGAATTTTGCTGTGAAAAGTCCTTACCAGTGGAAACGGCGGCGGGCTGCGTGTTTGCTTGCTCCTGCCCCCCGCCTCCAGTCACCCCCCCTCCACTCCACACAAACGCCGATGACGCGCCTGCCTTCTGAAACAAGAATGGGCTTGAATATCTTCATCAATAACATCTACACTCCTATTTCTGCTCTTATATATAGATAATATTAATGCTGATTCTCTTACCACTAGAACATCTGTCTAGTTGCTTAATATTTTGTTATAGGTTAAGACAACAACAAAAACCTTGGGCTGTTGGGCCTGGTTTTTTTCTACGGCGTCCATAGGTCACGGTGATCTCTTACCATCCGGAGATCCGTGTGCTTTTTCACCGCCTTATCCAACAATATAAAAAAAACCCGATACGACTATGAAAAGTGTAGCATTGAGGCGATATGAATACACAAGGCGATGGCGACAGTCAATGCGTCCACCTAAGTATCGTCATAAGACACAATCATTAAGTCTGACATACGTCTAGTAACCTGACTTTGTAGATAATTCTATTAATTGATGGGATCATCATGCCTCTGTGTCAAAAAATACGACTTGATTGGGAAAATCCATATTGTAGTCATAAGTTTAATATAATCTAGATTTTTCCCTTCGTAAGTGTAAATTTCATTTATCCCAACAAACAAGTTTAAAGTATTAATTCTTTGAATATTTGAACCCTAATTAATATTTGATAGTTACTTATGTAACGTAAGTGCTAATCTATTATTTATAGTTCTAATAAAATAAAATTGTCTTTAAGTTTTATCATTATACTTTAACATAAAAATTATTTCATCAAATACATCCGTGTCATCGTATAGACATAATGAAATAAATCAACGATTTAAATGACAGACGCAGAAACACAATTATCAATTATGCAATAAACATAATACTTGAAGAACAATCCCTAATTACTGTTTAACTAGTAATTATACAACGTTTAAAGAATTTATTATCGTTACCTCATCAGGAGAATCTGTAGTTCTGTCTGCAATGTTTTCATCATCTGAGGTTTCTATGCCAAAATTATTTGAAAACAACATATTTCTTGTATACAGAGAATAACAGTCTGTAACATTTCGTCTCCTTTTCCCAAGACTTGCCAAGAAATTCTTATAAAGTTGTGTGGGAAGAAGAAATGGGGATCGCGCATTATGAAATCCATCTTTAAAAGGGAAGTTTTGGTTTCTAAATGGATTGGAGAAATCTAAATCTGGTAGGAATTCCTTTTTAATCAAATCGGCTACAGGATGCATAGACAACGCATTCTCTGAATAGTCTAATGCCATGTTCGGGCCGTCATCGTTTGGTGTATTCTCCAGATCACTTGATTCAGAATTTGCATCACTAAAAGCGTTTTCATTTTGATCTTTGTTGTCTTCTGAGTTGAACTCTTCAAATTCTCTTTTCATTGGGAATTCAGTTTGTTTTTTCATGAATAAGTTAGAATTGGAAAGTGTGACTGACATTGTTGGCACTATTTATCACTTATTTTACAAATATATATCTTTACACTAGTAATATTTTATGAATAAAAATAAATATTTCTTCGTAATTTAAGTAGGTATTTATAGGAACTATCGTTGGGTTAGGAGGTGGCTGGACCGTAGCTAAAATATTATAATTATTTTTATTTTCAGTCAGTATCTCAATTTAAATCTTCACCCGTTTCGCGTATTTCATTGTTGACTTCACAATTCCGTTTTTTAATTAGGAAATTTGGCGTATAAAAGAGAATTCAATTTTTTATTGTTTTTTAATTTTTTACACGATTCAGAAGCTGACGGATTTACTGATGTTAAAAAATATATGTCACCGGACATAAAAACCGAGGAATTTTAAGACTCTATCAAATCATTTAAACGCAATACAATTTCTCTAAATAAATAATATTAAGAAAGATAAGATTTTTTTTATTAAATATGATTAAATAGAATATAAAAATAGTTAAACTATTTAAAACTTAAAGGAAGCTGCATAGGTAGTGATAAAAAAAATAAATCAAGAGCCACGTTCAAGTTCTTCAAGCTTTGAACATGTAAAATTAGAATGGATCAAAAGGTGAGTTTGTACTAGTTTTTGTTTAACCTACAATGGAAGTTTCTAATTCAATAACTTGGGCACCAGCCCAAAAATGCTAAGATCATCCAAGAATAGCCGCTGTTTCGCTTAGTGTCTTTTATGAGTCGGAAATGGTATAAAAAGAATTACGACTTTGCCACATACATTTGTATAATCTTTAGTTCTTAGCATTCAAAATATATACATAGATTTATAATTGGCTACGAATTCTTCGGTGCGTAGAAGTGACTAGTTTTTATTTTGTATAACTTAATTATCTTAATATGTCTAAGAAAAGCAGTAATACATATTAAATAAATTAGGAGTAGAAGAATACTCCTGTTATTTAATATTAATGTTTTATTTTATTACTCTTATGACTAAGACCCATTACACAAGCATATAATTTGCTTACTTTGGAGTAAGTAAGATAAAGCTGTGTCATTCGTCCGGTGATATTTATTTGTTTACTCATATAGAACTCCGTAATAACCAACTAATGTAAAGTAAAAACATTTCAGAAAAATTGTTTTTATTAAAAAAGTAAGTAATTAAAAAAATACTTTGATTCGCTTGCTTGTGTAGAATTGCAGGTCATGAGTCGAAATCAGAGTGATTACATAATTAAAATTAACTTCCCGAAAATATATATCTAAATTTTATAAACAAAGATTAGTATAATATTGTAGAATATGTAAACGATAAAAAGTCTTTGCGAATAATTACACCTCTTTCTAATCTCTTTTAATGTTGTATAATGTAACAATTATAATGTATTTAGAAAATAAGAGAAAAAACAAACCCGCTGAGTTTCTTTCGCCAGATCTTGTCAGTGAGTGGCCGCTTTTCGATTAGGTGGTAAATTTTAGAATTATACGACGATGGACAGACGCATCTAGCGTCACAAGAACCGCTTAAAAGGTCTGAGTGAAATAAAATATTTGCTATGTTATTCTCTTTCAAGACACTAAATTACCTAAGATTAAATAGATCAATACTTAAGAATTAATGTTGGATAAAACACGTTAAAACACGTCAATGCTGGATAAAACATTTATCAAATATGTAATTTCATAGTTATTCTTTAACCTTTACATTGAATCTAACTAAAACTCAAATACCGCTGCTTGAATTCGTGGCTACACGTACGAGAGAACCTTAAATATAGACAATAAAATTAAAATCGATTGGTAAATTCGCGAATCTAGGTCAAAGTAAAAATATTTTAAGCGTTTCCCAAAACTATCTGTCAAAACTAATGTTGATGAGGATCTCAATGAGGATTTCTTTTCTTTCATTCGGTTCGAGTTCGAACCCAGCCATATACAAATGAGTTTTTCTAACTTGTGTGCATTTTCTGAATACCCTTACGGTGAAGGAAAATATCGTGAGGAAACCCGAATTTATTGAATTCGACCTAATCTAGGTTTGGGTCTAGTTTCCCTTCTGGGTTGCAGAGATCAGATGACAGACACTTTGCGTAAAAACTGGTGTCCTTAAGTCAAATCTCCTAGATAAAGTACCTAGTCGACCCAAATATCATCTGAAAAGAAGTTTATAGAGTGATTGACTGATGTATCGAAGCATCGGCCAAACACCTGGGTCATAGAAGACTAATATAAAAGCCACGGGCAAAAACTAGAATTAGATATTTTATATTTCATCTGATATTTTATATTAGATTCCTATTTTGACCGCCTCGTTGGCCGAGTGGCTAGCGTACACGCCTAACCGCATCGACTAACCGTGAGATTCGGGTTCGATTCCCGACGGGGACAAACATTTGTGTGATGAACATAGATGTTTGTATTTCCGGGTCTGGGTGTTTAT
>DVZL01001442.1:0-17747 GCA_018236625.1 Lasaia peninsularis
AAAAAATTAACTGACGGTGTGCCATTACGGCCGTGAAACTTTCCACATGTCGTCACCGTAAAGGTGGTCTTCTTTTTGCGTCCGTAATATTACGGCCGCTATTTGACGGCATCGCTTTCCTAGAAAACCAAAGGATAAAACGTCCTAACGTCGCGCGTGGCGAGCGTCCCACGGCTGCACGTCTGGATTTGGGAGCTCATTAAATGTATACTACAGTAAATATATATTACTAGTTGTCCCAGCGAACTTCGTACTACCCACACTTAGAAGTATGAAAAATAGATGTTAGCCAATTCTTAGACCTACTCAATATGCTCATAAAATTTCATAAGAATCGGTCAAGCCGTTTCGGAAGAGTACGGGAGCGAACATTGTGAAACGAGAATTTTATATTTAAGATATCGTTGATCGACACAAATAACGTAACCGATATCATTCATTCACTTTTAATTTAAATATACACAAAATAAAATTTGAGAAACATTTATTGTTCCATAATTTACAAAAATAAATAAAAGAAGTGTCGAAAAAAGCTCTCCCTTGTAGTGGCTTGTAGCTTTAGGAGGATGTTTCATTACTTTGTTATATCACAATAAGGAATTAATACAAATAAATAAAATTTGAGTGTCTGTTTGTAATATTAAAATAATTGCTTTTTACTAAATGCATATGTATGTTTACAAGGTATATAATATACCAAAACAGTATTTTCTGTCTGTTTGTACCCGCTAATCTCTGAAACGGTCTTGACCGATTTTGAGGGCACATTCACTGGCAGACAGCTAATTTAACCGCTTCTTATTAAATTTTACTTAGGCTACTTTTATTTTAGAAATGTATAAAATAAAACAATTAAATAAAAACCCGGACGAAGTCGCGGTAAAATTTTACGTCCTTTAGGACACCGTACCCAAAGGGTAATAGCAGTATCCTATGACTAAGACTATGCACTCTGTTCACCAGACTGTAACTCATGAACCGTGATACCTTTCGTGCGCATTCCGACTCGTACTTGGCGGGTTTTATTATTTAAGTTATTTCTATTTCTCTTAAAAAACACAATTAAATTGTTTTTCATTTTTATAAATCGGTGAAAAATTTACAATTTTGCGTAATAACCGTTAATGTAATGAATCACAAAGAGCCTACTCATCAAATTTAGTACAATATAACGGTTAAAAATTTTATCAAAAAATTATACCTCAAATCCTCCTTTCAAGATATTAACGTCACGGAAGTACAACGACCCGTGTCAATAAATAAATTCAGTTCCATTACCCGCCTCTCGAATGGACTCATCGAATTAGAAGTAATGAATTTTTGTTCTCAGCAGCCTCCGTTACTTAAAAATATTTGCGATGTTTCTTCCCTGGTACATATTTTAATTTGGACAATATTATATAAAATGAAATCAAAAAGAGCTAATATTTATTATTGTAGGAGAGTCCATAAGCTAAACGCGAAGTCACTTAATCTACATAGTAATTTGGTGGGCTATGTCCATTTTTGATCATACGCGAGCGCCTCAGATATTGATACTGCCTGCCTAATGTGTATCAGATGGCGGAAACATGTCTATCAGCCAGTTTACTATATGACTGTTGGAAATAGATGACACGTTTTGGGAAAGTTTGTGACGTTCTCACTCCTCTGGGTTGCGCCCAAATTGTCAGATTATTGAAATTTGTACTTATAAATGTGTTAATCCGACATATACACAGGTGGGGCTCTAAATAAATATTTTTTACATAATGGAAGTGTGTTTCAGGATAGTATACCTTGTGCACTGTCTCATAATCTGATTCGCCTAAACTACTGTTCAATTTCCCTTGCGCCCCACTACTTTTAATTTGATTATTCATTGATACGAAAGCTATGTTACTTGGCACCCAACTAGGTCGTAAATTGTTTTACACCATCTCGCTAGTATGTTCCTGCCCGCGCCGTACGATCGGTCATATTGATGTCCTGAGTTCCTCCTGTCCTCCTCCCCCATCCGAGCCCGTACTCGCTACCACAAGATGGTGACGCACCAGCAACCATGGTTACCAACGGTCGTCTCTTAACATCAAGTGGGCCACCTGCTTGAGCGTTATTTTACAACAAAAAATGCTCTCATCGACAAATGGCTGCTTCGTTTGTCGAATGTTTAGCGAACACCAATAAGCGAGTGATTTATAACACACATACATACATATATGCCAGGTCCTTTGCGGATTAGGCAGAGGTATCAAGTGCCTAATGTCACGATCCCTACATACCTGCCTAGTTTCCTCTACATTCATCATTCTCTTAATGCATAGCTGCCGGTTGCGGAGACTCTTGACCCCACTCCGGAATATAGGCGAGCTATTTGGTCGTGGAATGTCAACCTACATCTCCCCGGATACCTACATGCATCCACGTTTACATGTATTCTACATGACCGAACCATCGGAGCATGACCTTTGTCATTTTTACACCGACACTTTCTTTCAATCCCACTCTTTCTCTGATCACACTATTACGAATGCGGTCTGCGAGCGTTACTTGATAAATACGATGGAGCGCACGCATTTCAACCGCATTTATCGTACTTTTATTCTGCTTCTGAGATACCCAATTCTCGTTTTCATAAAGTAACGTTGGGACAAGCACTGAATTGTGCAAAGCGAGTCAAGCCCTATAGCTCAGCGTTTCGCTTTGAAGTAGCTTACCCAACGTTCCATTCACTCTATTCCCAGCACTCACTCTTCTTTCTTCATCTGCGGTATATTTTTCGTCCCTGCTAAAAGAACTTCCTAGATATACAATTTCATTCACTTATTCCAGCTCTACATCATCAACCATAACTTTTACATCCGTTATGGTTTCGTCTTTTTCAAATACTATTATTTTGGTTTTATACCATTCAAATGTAAGCCTCTTTTTTTCCAATCGTTTTTCATAGTTGTGACCAGATTTTGCAGCTCAGTTGATGATGAGGAGGCCAAATGATTTATTTGGGTTAAATTTCCCTAAAGTATTTGTATGATGAAAATAGATGTTTCCTGTACATAAAAGTTGGCAACGCACCATAATAGTCTATAAGTGACCTACTTACCGTCGAATCTCATAAAAAAGCAGAGCACTTGGGATGAAACACATAATACTTATTAGGTGTTGAGTAAATACGCAAATGCCTATTTCCCACGTACCACATTCAACGATTTGGACCTGTTTATACAGGCTGCCCTAACAAGTGGCGTGAAATTGATATCAGCTCTTATACACACGATTTTGTTTACTTTACGTAAGCTAATACCGAGAGTATGAGTGCGGGATTATTTGGATTTGCTTTTAAATGTGAAAACATTAAATCATAAAAATTAATTTTATTTGTTTTGTACCCAAGGGGTAAAAACGAGATTCTATTACTTTGACTCCGCTGTCCAACTGTTTTGTCCTGTCTGTCTATCTGCTTGTCTGTCATCAGGAAACAGTGATAGAAAGTAAACATTTAAATAATGAAAGATGATGTATTACTGTTGCGGCTATAACAAACACTAAAAACAGCTTAAAATAAAAATCTAAAGGTTGTATACAAAAACGTGATTTTTAGCAGTTTTTGTATACGAGTTACAACACTTCGTACGCGAGTTACAAACGATTATACTGAGGCATTACTAGAGTAATAATCACATAGTACAATCACGTTTTGTATAATACCCCGTTGTCCACAACTTACAACTTTTAGTAAAAGAAGCAAAATATGAACACGCCATATTTTTTTCGAAGTTGGATAAGACACTCAAAATCAAACGAACAATAAGGCTTTTGTAGTTGAGTAGGTAACGCGAACAAATGCGTATTTCTCACGCACCGCATACATTCGAACATTCGTTTGTACAGGGTGCTCTCAATAAATGGCGTGAAATTGATATGGGCTATTTTACAAACCATTTTGTTTACTTTGTGTAAATTGATATTTAGAATTCTATCGTAAGATTACTTTCATTATTTTGTCATTTATATTTGTTACGTTGTTTGACCATTTAGATACATTTGGATGCACTGGTTAAGTAAAACACTTAGTACTTAAAATTAGAAAGTACAGTACAAAAAGAAATGTCTGTATTTCTGATTTATGACTGCATTTCATCACATAATATTAGCATTTATTTAATTTTATGACTATATTTTTATAAGCTGACAAAATTTACAAGAAACACTGTATTCTTAATCAGTTTTACATACGACGTTAATATGAACATCTTGGACCTCGTAGACGCGGTAAGTCGCCTTATTATTGGACACGGAAACACAAGCCCGATGAGTTTCTTTCACCGGATGTTCTCACACGGTTTCAATATTATGCGAATGTCAACCCGCAAAAATAATCTACATTGAAAAAACAAAAAAAGTGTACAACTCTCGAATACATAGTAAAAGACATTAATAAAAGGAATAACGTTCTAACTCGTATAATTACGTTTTTCTCCTGCTCGGGCCTTATAAAATACAAAGGCGGGGGTAAGTTACGACGTTTCCTAAGCAATTTAATGCAAGATAGCAAAAAGCCCCTCAAATCCGCGCCACATACGGCCCATTCATTGGGAACGGGACCAAATTTTATTCGGAATTAAATTGTGCTTCCAACGGCCTCTCCTTATTTGTCAAGGAAGAGACAATTTTATACTTACAAGGGACTTTTTACCGGAAGGAGCCAAATTACGAATGGTTGTAAAAATTAAATACATTTGCCTTTTTATTTATGAATAGTTATTGGATTTATTATCTCTTTTTATGAATAAACTAGCTCTGGATCGCGGCTTTGCCCGTGTGTAACTGACATACGACCTAAATTGCCTTTTAAAATGAAAACGAATATTTGTATATTAACCCGGACATCAAAACGCGCACATGATTAATACGGCTATAGCTATTCGCATATCGATATATATCCGATCAGTATAATCGGAGGAGAATAAAGCTATATTACCCGACTTTTAAATAATTATAACACATCAAAACTGCAAAAACCAGACTTCAACTTGATGAACTTGTCATTAAGGTATTTTTTTTCAAACTTATATCTCAAAAAGTACTGAAACACCCGCCATAAAATGTATACCTACCTACTAATATACGTTTTGTAAATTTAGAAAATAAATTTTGCAAATAATGACCTTCTTTTTTGCAACGTTAGGTGGACTCCTTGTACATATTTAAAAATCATAGGTCCAGGCTTATAAAAACAAGCAATAGAACACATTTTTCGCATTTTAATTCTTGTATTAAATACAATCCTACCAAGTTTCGTTTAAATCCAATTTTGTGTGATTGAGTAACAAACTAACAAACAATATACAGACAGACAAGAATACTAAAAATTCGAAAAACGCTTCTTGTTTTTAGTCCCCAGGACCTATTATTTTTGAAATATCGTCAATTCGGAATTCACTCTTCTACAGTCTTATTATAAGTATAGATAGATATTAATTAGATTTATTAACTTTGGCATGTGTACGCCGAAGTAACAAAGAAGCCCAATGTTGATAAGCGGACTTATACAGACGCTTAGACAAATAGAATTCAAACTTAATAAAACTGCAAAAACGACTTACATTTCATTTCTATGTCGTCTTTTTTTAGGTATTTCAAAAAGCGTTTTACCAACTGCCTCAAAAAGAGAACCTTCTCTTTGGAAGTAGGATAATATTTTTATCCAAGCGTGATAACAATAATCTTTCCTTTTGCAAAGCCTATGGAAACACACAAAATAAATTATTCATCACAGCACGCGAGCGAGCCTGTCTCATTGGTACTCCTGTGAAAACAAATCAGCGCAATTTTTGATATCAAAGCTGTAACAAAATCAATCCGAAAATTCAATTATAGCGTTAGTATTGCTTTTAAAAAATTTATACCCTTGGGAAAATGCCAAACAAATATTTGTGTGGAGTGAGGAGCGAGCGGCGGCGGATGCGGCAGCGGGCGCGGTGGCGGATGTAGTGACGGATGCAGCGGCGGATGCGGCGGCGGTGGCGGCGGACACTGATATTATTATTTTAAAAATATTTTACTTTAATGTAATTGACCAGGAGCTTGACGTTTGGCAGCACACGGTTAGACAATTGACGTCTGTAGGCGGATGGGTTCTTAAAATCGGGGAGTTTGTCTTCATAACTTTAGACATTTCTTACAATTGGTAATATAAAGTAGAAAGGCGCTTATTTTTTTAATAACATATTAGATGTCCCACTTCCCTACAAATCTGATTTTAATTTGAATTATTTCCAGTGTGTACCTCGGATATATTTATATGTTTTACGCATAAAGGGATCGAATTTAAACCCCCTAAAGTAGGGAATAAAAGTTTATTGTGAAATAAAAAACAGTGAGACTTTGTACTTAAACTATTTGCCTGTTGGTATCAGTGAAAGAATCCGCGGGAGACAACTAGTTATTAATAAAATAGAATGACTAATATTCTAAAAAAATATACTGCTTACGTCAATCTAGGATTATTCTTTCAATATTTTTTTTTCTGAACCAATCACACGTAATGATTTAACCCTTAAGAGTTAGTAGGTGTACTAAATAACGTGGTGTCATTATAAACGTAATAAAGGTACTTAAATAAGTTGAATAAACTCTAAGACCAGGAAAAGCAGCCACTTGTTTCCATTAGCTATCCCCGTCGGGAATCAAACCCGAGTTCTGCAAGTACTCGATATCGTTAGGTGTAACACTGCACGAAGTAAGTGGTCCATAATCCACACTATTATATATGAGTATATTTTTTCCACGCGAAATAATTTGGAGGCTACAGAGTGACGTAGGCTGTTTTTTATGAGACGTCTAAACGGAGACCCGCCGTGACACCCACATATTAAAAGCATTTTAATGTGCGAGTGTCGCCGCGGACGATGTCTTGTATAAACAAGTAATATCCCAACACACATTCGTAAGCATCAGCAACCTAAGCAGGATATTAAACGGTTTCTTCACGCTCCAAAAAGAAGCTTTATAGGCTATTACTGAGACCTTTCAAGTTTGTGCCTTATGGATTCCATTTAAACTTTTTTGGAACTACAAATGGCATTCTAATTCATATTGTCACTTAAACATTTAAAACACTGGCGCTGAGTCTGCTGCGCAGCAATTTCTCATAACACTATCGCTATCGTCTTTGAACACAGATAAAAGAACCACAGACACTAGACATTTCTAAACACGTTTAGTGCATACCTAGGAACATATCAATTATAAGCCGTACAAGTTTTGACATCCTGATTAATTTGATACGAATAAAATACTGTTTTCATTTCATTGAAAAAAGTTGCATACACTTACGCCTCATGGTACTCGTGAGCGCACTCACTCGTGGCTGCATGGTATTGGACACTGATTATTGTCTATGCACTGATGATGTCGAGATAGTGTAACCAATTGACTGAAATAACAAAATGAAAGGAATTCCACCGAGTGCCTAAGATAAAAAATGTAGAGGTTATTTTATCCGAAACAAAATTAAAGCTCGAGTTTTCAAGCACTTACATTAAAGTATCAAGAAGAATTTGACGGTTTTAAAAATCCGGCCTGGATTTTTAATCGTCACAAAACTACCGAGTCATGGTGGCTATATATTTGTATATTCTTCCGCCATCTTACTTCGTTGTATTTTACGTGGGAGATTACACGATGCATATTTATTCTTTACGTCGCGTGTTCCTCCCCTAACACCAAACACAATGCAGCACCATGCTTCCTCTGCTCACAATGCGTAATGAAGTGTTAAGGGATGATGGATGACGTGATAGATGTCCACATCAAGCTATTATGTGACACACTATTCATATGAAATTGATTGTTATTTCGCAAAAAGCACTATGAATAATAGTATAGTACGTTCGCGTCGAGAATGCACATGTTTCACACCCATTGACACATAAACCAATTAAATCACTTATACGTAGGTCACACTATAAGTTTTGCGTAACTTAAAAAAACAACATTTTATAACCAAAATATTATGTTTCTTGCTTTTCAAATACTCTCCTTTACATTTTAAACATTGTTTCATGCAATCGAACCATTTTTTCAAACAGGAGGACCACTGGAGGATCTGAAGGCATGTTTTCTACGTGCTGATTGAACGTTATCACTGCCTCTTCGGAGTTGGTAAAAGTAAAACATAGCATAAAATCTTTGACTTTGGAGAAAATACAGAAATCAAAGGGTCCTAGGTCGGGGCTATGCGCAGGATGGGTGACGGGTTGTACTTTTTCGGAAGCTAAAAATGATTTTGTTTTGTTGGCCGTATGTAAAGAAGCATTGTCATGATGTAGGAGAACGCGGCTTTTGGGTCGTCTTTCACGAACTTTTTCTAACATCATGGGTAAACAAATGGTAGAATACCACTCGGCATTAACACTCTTTTGATCTTTAAGTGGAATTGTAAAGATGGGACCCGTAGCGGAGAAAAAAAATGCGATCATTTTTTTACCAACGTTTCTCGCCTGCCTCACTTTTGTTGGCCTGTTCTCATTTTCAAACACCCATTCATAAGATTGCTGTTTGTTTGGGTTTAAAACAATAAAGCCACTTTTCGTCTCCTGTGACAATGTCATAAACAGCAACAGAATGTCCGTGGTCGTACTTCAGTAGCATCCGTGAGCACCATTCCACGCGAGCCCGCTTTTGCTCCGCTGTCAGTTCATGAGGGATCCAACGACAGTAAAGTTTCCGAAATTTCAATTCTTCGTGTAAAATTTTCTGAATTTGTTTCATACCAATCCCCAATAGTCCTCGAATTGTCTCATAGGTAATCCGTACGTTTTCTTCAATTAACCGCTTAACAATAGCCACATTATTTTCGTTGACGGCAGTTGAAGGCCGCCCTTTACGAAATTCGTCATGTAAAGAAACACGGCCCCTCTCAAATTCAGCAAACCATCGAATCACGGTGCTCGAACAAAGTGCTTCTCTCCCAAAAGCATTTTGAAGACGAGCGGCACAGTCTTGCGGAGAGAGAAAATTTTTTAAATCATAAAAAATCATCGCTCTAAAATCTTTTCGACTTAATTCCATTTTCGTTGCGTACGAAGAACTTTGATGTACCTACCTATGATAAAAAAAAAACAATTGACAAATCATTTCCCGACAGTTGTTTTTTTTAAATACTAACAAGGTTCCAACGTTTGAAAAAATATAACATTAGAAATTCAAATAGTTGATTCCTAGCTAGAAGTGCAAAACTTTTAGAGTGCCCCATGTATCATAGCAAATCTAGATCGCGATGCAAACCACGTCACTACCTTCAATATTCAGCGAGTTTGCCGACTGTTTTAGGCCTAAGTTGTTAACGAAAAAATTTGTACACTTCGTGCAAAACTTAAATGTGCCTTTGAAGTAGCTGCGCAGAACCTAGTTTAAGGTATTGGCGGGGGATATGTGCGGGAAACTGAGGGAGCGAACCATCCCTCTCGCTCACCCTCATTCATATCATGCTCCGTTTCGCTCGCGCTAGACGTGTTTCTAGATTGTACCTGCGCAAGACTACAGAAAGAAGTTCGCACGTGGCGCATTTAATTTTTGCACGAACTGTGCCTATCTGTAACGAGTTAGTCTTTAACAGATTATCTATCTGTAACAGATTCTAACTCTAAAAATCCTACATCTATGTCAATATTCTGCAATACTCATTCTTAATTAAACTAGAATGCGATATTTATACATTTTGAGCTTTCTCTTATCTTTCAGATCAAGTCTTTTCAAAAAAAAGTATAAGCAAAATACTTCAACCTGTCGAAATTTGAACGTAGGTATATAGACCAATCATATTAACTCGTTTTACCCCTTACTTTGCAGATATACCTACTAAAAATTATTTGTTTAACGTCAAATACATTAATAAAATCGATAAAATGACTTGATTCAAAATTTTGCTATCTAATATATAAAATTTCCATGTCACAATGTTAGTTACCGTACTCCTTCGAAACGGCTAGACCGATTTTTACCAAATTTAATTTGCGTATTCAGTAGATCTGATATAATCGGTCAACATCTATTTTACAAGTGCGAGCGGTACGAAGTTCGCCGGGGCAGCTAGTAAAATATAAAGATAATGAGACTGAACAGCCTGTACGCTGTAGCCTGTAGCTGTTCTTTATACTTTCAGCATATTATTTTAGATTAGTCCTAAATAAAAAAAATATAATAATAAATATAATACTTTTTAAGTTTTAAAATAACAAACTGCCATGGAAAACAACTTTTATTGTACTGTTTTATATATATCCAATTTATTAAAAATAAACTTAATTATTTTTTTCAAATATGTGCTTATAAAACTGATTTAACATAAATTGAAAATATATATGCCCATATTTTTCAATCTAGCAATATATTTGTATCATCTGCGCTTTCCCTACATCAAAATGAATGAAACTAAAATTTTAATGGCGCACGCCCAATATATTTTCCATTCTGTTAACACGTATATTAAATTACTTAATGTAAATAAATCGCTTGCTTTGTGCAAAAGTGGAAACTAAAGGCAAATTGCCGAGGTAATTTGCCGTTGTTGCCATCAAACGTAAGTAATGAATTGTTGCAATTATCATAAAAATAATATGGTTAACAAAATAGAAACACCGAAGTCCGAATTCAGTTCAATAGTGTTGCAAGAAAGATCATTTTTTCAAAATTGTCAATTTACAAGACTGATTGTTTACAAATAAATATTTGTTGTAACAAATTGTATAAAATTGCGACTTAACGGGATTATTGTATACTCGTAGACCAAAACTTTTTAGTCTTAATCCCAATGCATTAAACTTACGTCAAGTTATGAATATTGTGGTCAAAAAATTATTGTGGGATATTTTAAATTCTACCAATGTGTCTTACTAGCATTCTGGACGTTGTTGAAATCTCATTGCCCAAATAATAATGGAAAAAGTAAAGGTTACTTACAATTTTTATCAAGCTGATTAAAGAAAAGGGTAAAAATTGCTACCACAGACTTAATATAAAGGGTAAAAATTGATATCCATCCTTCTGACTTAGACTTCACTTTAAATTTAGATACAGTATTAAAGCCTTTGTAAATGTATTCTAGGTATACCAACATGTCTGATGATGAACAAACACCCTCTGGGTCAAACGCAGAAATTAAAATGCTAACTGCCGAGCTTAAAGATGGTAAGTTTTCTTGAAGTTTCAAGTTCAAAATGGCTTTGCCACCATTTGTTTTGCTGGTTTAATATTGCTCAATACATAATGATACCTGGGACGCTGGTTACTTTTATGACTGACAATAATGCCAGAATCATTAACAAAAGGAGAGTCATTAAACAATGTAGAAAACGGTAGTTTATCATAACTAAGAATGTTTTTGTCTCGGACAGCATTTTTAGTTACTTCCATTTTATTATATTATAGGGCATAGGCTACACCATTAAGTTAGTGTTTGAAAATAATACACCAATAATATCCTAAACATCTAGACCTTGAAATACAGACATTTATGATTAATGGCCATGGTGTGGAGAATCATTGAATATTGCATTATAAATGAACCAATATTCTAAAATCTATATATACACTCTTTAAAAGTTAGTTCTATTCCTAAAAGCATTTTTTTACTTACTTAAGGATTACATGAATTTGTACAAATATTTTTATTTATTATTTCCAACTGGCAGATTGATAGCCTTTTATTCTTTGGCAGCATTCTTAGCATCATCCTAATAGGTTATTAATACCTTTTTTTTAATTACAGGTCAGCTACAAATAGTCGATATGGCCCCTTATGATAAGGATTCGGAAGTAAGTAATAAGTAAATTTTAGTAATCTGATTTGTACATTTAATTTAACATTTGGTTATGAAAGAGTGACTTTTCCCGAAAAATGTCTATCCCCCATGTTTACTAGTAACATGTTTTACTGGTTAAGAAATAAAAAGTTTTAGTCTACCTCCACCATACCACCTTGACAATGATTTTAATATTTCCCACCTTTGTGAAATGATATATTTCCAATTTTGTTTTTCTTTTATTAAAATATACATTTTAATTTTCAGCACTTACAGATTCAAACCATAGAAGGGCATATCATAGATGGATCAGAGAGCAGCAATGATGAAATGAAATATGTCCAAGTGTTGAACCCTGGAGGCAAAGATATGATGGTGGATTTACTTAATTTGACATTAGTGAGGTTGGTTCCTAAAGATATTACATACTACAAATTAGTTTGCTATCATCAATACTTTCCTTTTGAATTGCAAATTTAAACAAACAATTATGGTATGCTTGTATTAGGAGAGTAGTGAATGTGGAGAAAGCTAGAAGAAACATGTCACTTGGCACTTGATACTTCCTACCTACCCTGCAAGCGACTAGGTGTGAAGATATACATTTATGTATGTGCAATTTGTTACCCCTCAGTTATTTTATTCAGTGCATAATGTATTTAATTATTTTGTTTTATACATTTTAATCAAATAACTTTGAAGTGCTAATTTTTTAACTACATAGGCTGTGAATGTTTTATGCAAATATAAATGAATGGTTTAATTACTAGTACAGGCAGACATTATAACTGTCACAATTGTATATTTAAACCATCCTTGATGTACCAAACGCTTAATAGTTACCTATACAGAAAATGTTTTGACCTTCGGGGAAATGACAATATTTTTTATTTAAAATATATTTGTGGTCCTTCATGTTAAGGATCCACAAACTGAACATTCAAGGTTCTTTTGATTGTCAGTGATTTTGCGGTAACAAAAAATCAATCCAACAAAATTGACGGATTGTAGTCAATCCAACAACAAGAATACACGGATGACATAATATTTTATGGAATAGTATATTCTTACAAAATGCTGTCCAATATTTCTATTGAATTATAATTTTCAGATCAGAAGATGGCCAACAAACATATAAAGTGATGTCAAATTTAGAATCGGAGAGTGGCAGTGAAGATACTGTTACCTGTGTACTGTCCAATGAAGATACTGATGGTAGGTTGAGGAGAATTTGTTGTTGTTCTCACTTTAAGAATTTAATTGGTACATGTTTACTGGGCCGATTCATAGTGGAGTCCCAAAGACAATAGCAATACTTATTAATAGAATCGGGCATTAATACTTTGTGGAAATTCATATTTAAAAAAAATATATAATTATTATTTTGCAAGCTTCCACCAAAAAACAGAGTAGCCAATAACTATATTTTTGTTTTAATAATAATAATAATTAAATTCAGATAATTTGTCATTTAAACACATTTCTTTAGTAAATGCAATGAACAAATGGAACTTAAATATTTACCAAATTCTTTTTTGTTAATCTATTTTTTTGTAGTATTTAATTGCCAATAAATCAAACAATTGCAACAAAAATGTAGTAAACAACTTAATCAGTTATTGTCGGTAAAAATGGTTGTTTTCAAAACATAATAAGTGAAATATATTCACATATCACTTATAATTTAAATAATATTTTCTAAATAGCCAACACATTTCGTTTTTTACAGCATCATCAGCGCTATATCTTATATTTTAAAAAATAATATTAATTATGGTAATAGCTGAGAAAAATTTAGAGATATTCTAACTGCCCTGTAACACCTTATCTAGGCAAACCCTATATTCTTTAACCTACATATGCCTGGGAGATGTATCCAGGTAAAACCCTCGGAATAAGAAAGTAGTGGACTCTGCTTGCACCCTTTAGTTAGTCCACAAACCAGTCCCCAGATTATTTACATTGACTTAACAATAATAGTGCAACAGTCTCTTGTCATCGTATGACAGACAGAGATTACTATTTTCCCGTGTTGGTCCTGTTTCTCTGTGTAGAATAGACTAAGACAGCCTTCCTACTAGACAGCTCTTAAGAGGCGAGCAAAGGTTTACTGGGTAACTAACTACTCGTGGTGGAGTGTTGTGCAGCTATTCACCCGAATAAGGGCCCACCCTTTACCTATTCCTGCCGCCATAACAATGTCGTGTTTCGGTCCGAAGGGTAGGGCAGTCGGTAGACTTGCACACCAGGCCTAACATCTCGACCGCAGGACAGCAACGCCCCTGCAACATCTATGGTGTCTATAGGCCACGGTTGTTTCTTACCAGGCGAGCTGTGTGCTTGTTCGCTTCCTTGTTCCATATATATATAACTATTGATTATATTATAATATTGTCGATAAAAGTTTTAAGCCAAAGGTCAAACACACTACCAAATTAACTCTTCGTCGTTCTAATCATATCCCGTTTCTATAAAAGATGATATCGCCGTCGGCGATTAAATCTAGGGGTATTAACAAGGACGTCAGTTTTTTTCACAAACTGTATACAGCAGTACCAATAACAGTTGTTGTGTTCACCGGCATTCGGATATACACATCAGGCCTAACACTCTGACCACAGAACAGTGACTCACCTACAACATTTATGATGTCTATAGAGGCCACGGTTATTTCTTACCATCTGGAGAGTTTGCTCTTGTTTGCTGTCTAATCCTATACAAAAAATAATGGTCTGAACCATGAAGCTAAAGGTTCTATGCTTTTCGCTGCTTCAGAAGTCGCACTTAGTATGAGGCTCAAAGTATTCAGACCATGAAGCTAACAGTAATATCTAAAGATATAACTTTTAGCTCACTCTTACTTCTCTATCATATCTGGATCATTCCTAGCAACGAATAGAACCTACGAATAACTCGTACCAATACTGTTTACATTTTTATGATAAATAAAATAAACTTAAAATAATATATTTTTTCGATGAAGAAATTTTTGGTATTGGACTTGATTGGATAATTTGGACCATTGGTAAATATACTAATAGTAATAATCATAATCATTATCTTTATTTGCATAAAACAGGGTTACAAGGATTTTAAATACATGATAATCAGCACATAAATAGTCATACTTAGCCATGTCGGGGTCTTAATTTTCATCAGAAGCATCCTTACCTAATCTCGTAGGCTTGTATTTCGCTGCATCGAGAAATTAATTAATTTCCTTTCAAGAATAAATTTCTTCGCTTGTTTACTTGTGCACAAAATATACAAAATTCCACCAAAATTCGCTAATTTTACTCAATATACACACAAGTTTTGATAATTATAAAAAATGTTGTCAACATTTTTTATTGCACTACGGATTGAGATTTTTTGTCATTAATACATTTAAGGAAAAATGTTAGAATATTTATCCTTAAACTTTGGACATTGCATCACAAAATAGCGGACAGCGATTTTTATGTTTCGAAATACAGATTAAAAATATTTTTGATTTCTTACTGTAATTTAGGTTTTTTTTTAATGAAATGCTATAAAATACTAATTATGATGACAAATATTATAAAAAATAAACGTTTCCATTGTCACTTTTGATACAGGACTTACAATTAAAGTTAATTTTAAAGAAAGTTTGTTCGTAGTTCGTTTAATAACGAACGCGGACAACGGACGCGGAAAACGCGGACTGAGTCACGGGCTTAGTTAGCACTGTATAATATACAAACCAAGCAGATGGTAAATTGATAAATCCTTTTTTAGACCCAGATGCCCAAGAGTATGTTATGGTGGAGAGTGACGACGGACCCCTAGTGTTCCTCCAGTCCTCATTAACACAAGCGAATCCAGCACAAATCAAAGCCGTCAAGAAAAAGGTAGGTGCTGAATCCGGCCCTGTACACGTTATAAAAAGTTGTATATTTTAAACTAGTGTCTATGGCAAATGGCGATTTTATTTTGCGTGAATAAGACGTTTCCACATTTTATTATTAAAATACATTTTAATTGTATTAGTGTTCTGCAATTTTCTAAACTATCTTCGTTACTAAACTACTCAAGCACTACAATTTTATTTTTTTATTTCTATAGATTCCAGAGGCTATGACGCCGGCGGAAATATTGGAAAGAGCAAAAGCACTACAAAAAGCCAAGTAAGTTTTATATTTATTGAAAAAAACTAGTTTATTTTATGAGATGAGAAAAAACTGAGGAGATTTTTTATACCAAAACTATGGATTAAGGATCTCCGCAAAGTAACGCACGATTCTATCAATATGTTATGTGTGTGTATGTGTGTGTGTCAGACAGCTGACGAACCTGACGCCGAAGCGCGGTCCGGGGCGGCGCCGCAAGGGCGAGCTGCCGCCGCCGCACGAGCTGCTGTCGTCGCCACACTTCAAGCTGTTCCTGTACTCCTGCAAGCTCTGCAACTTCCGCTGCAACGCCATCAAGGAGCTCACCGCGCACAAGGTTCGCTTCACACTTTTAAATCTAAAACCAGTCGTCTCTGCCAACTTTGTACCGCCCGAAATATACATGTTAACCGATTTTCAGATTTCCCCTATGTGTACACAAAATTTTATGCGAATCGGTCGATTCGTTTCGGAGGAGTTTGGTGACGAACATCGCGACACCAGAACTTTATATATAAGATTTAGTTGTCAACTAAGTTACTGTTTGTGAGTTGGTTTTGCACTCCACTCCATAGAGGCACATAAGCACTGTTTACGCTTTGTGTTTGGATGTGTTCTGATATATCTAATTAAACTCCGACATTTCAATATCATGATCTCATAATCTATGAAACTAAACAAAAAGAGCTAAATACATATAAAAGAAAAAAATTGACCGAGTATACCGCCGTATACCCAGTGCCATAATACTAATAATAATAATAATGTACGCCCTTGGACGAATTAGTGTTATAGTATAGTTGACTATTTTTAAGTTATAAGTTCTACAACTTATCTCGACAAAACATACAGGAGAAACAACTTAAGTATCTACAAAATTCAGTTTCTATTCCATAGATATTTTGTATCGTTTTTAGGGTCTACCAAAGGGTATACATCTATGAGCCCTATTGAGACGGGTTTTTATAGATAAAGTTTGACTCTCGTTTGGACGGTTTTTTGACACCTACCTCAGTATCTATATCAGGGGTGGCCAACTCGTTTAGACAAAAGATCGACTTTTCGCTGACGACACCCAATGCGATCTACCAATTATATACTTATTTCTGATACATTTATATTTTTTGCTTCGTCACGATCCATTGGACTAGTAGTCGATCGACCGGTTGGCCACACCTGATATAGTAAAATAGACGTAAAAAGTAAACCAATAAGACTACATGTGCCCGTGTGCCCCAGTCGTCGGCGCACGCGTCGGGCCGGTCCCGCGCGGGGCCCCGCGGCCCCCCCGTCACCATGCAGTGCGCGCGGTGCCCCTTCCGCGGACACTCCTACGCCCAGGTACGTATGGTGACCAAATGTAAATCTGTACCTCAGAGGTAAAGAATATTAACTCCAATTTTTGTCAAATTTATGTTTTAATATGGAAAAATTCCTTATCACAATGGTACAAAGCATTCAATCCTACGAAGAATATTTCAACCCGCTAAATATTCGTTTCCATTAAAACAACAATAAACATGAATTTGACAAAAATTGGAGTTAATATTCTTTACCTCTGAGGTACAGAAATATAGATAATAGAATAGACTAACTCTTTATCGTGCACAAAAAAACAATATAGACAAACATCTAAGCTAAACAAATTATAAATTTGGAGTGCTAAAGGCGGTGGCCAATGACTGTATATTAAAACAGAGTCGATTCAGAGACGCGATTTAAAAATGCATAACGCCTATGTCTATGTGTCTATGTGTAAAAAAGTACCTTCACGCCTATTATCCCCGAAGAGGTAGGCAGAGGTGTGCTAGTATATCCACGACTCGTAAGT
>DVZL01001443.1:0-17745 GCA_018236625.1 Lasaia peninsularis
CAAAGCTAAATTTTGCCAATTTTTGTTAAGTTAGTATAGCTCAGTTGGGAAATCGGGCGCCTTAATACGCAGAATCCAAACCCAGTCTGTTCGATACTTTTTTTTTTCTTTTTTTTTTAGTTCCTTCTTTTTGTCTTTTTGTGAGTAAACTGTTCCTGGAGTCCCTACAGAAACAAGAAAAACATTGTGAATTATGTCAAATACAATTTAAAAAAAAAAAGTGATGTACTAACCAAACACCGAACGCTCGGTCATCCAGGAACTTTATTTTTATTTGTCCATGGATTTCCGCAAAGTAACCCCTGACTTTATCAATTATCCGATTCTGTTATTTACTTTGTTTTAAATCTGTAACTAACATTACTTCATAAATAATATTATGTAATATAAATAATATTACGTCAAATTAATAAAAGCAATTGCATAGATAATGATGCAAAGTGATTATTATTGCTGACTATTTAGTTCATTGTAATTAATCGTTTGCTTACGTCATTTACCTATTTAAGTCAAGTCAAAGTTTATCTTTTGAGACCATGTTGACGCAAGTGGAAGGATACTGGAGTTTATCTTTTATCCTAACGCAAAATAACTTCCAGGGTTACCACACGTGCCTTATTTTGGAGGACTGTCGCGCTGCGTTATTTGGTGCGTCCCTTTTCATTAGTAAGTCAGCTATTGTAATTTTTTACAATGTATCTTTATATAATTTAATTTTTGTTTTTTTTATGGAACGCTAAAATAAAATATAATTAGTGAGACGTGTAAATTTATTTTGATATAATTGACTCGTATTTTTTTTTCACAATACATAACCATAAATTTAGATGTTTTGGGATTATCTCCTTTAAAATAATTGTGCTTTTTTTGTCTCAAACATTAAATAGAAATCAATCAATGTAATGAAAACAGATATTAAAATTAAATAAGGGTGTAATAAAATGAATATCTATGAAATTACAGTGTTTTTTAAACTTTCTAGAAGTTCTTAAATCAGTTTATATTATCTTATTTAATAAGTTTCGTCCTTAGATGCCGCATAACTTAACACTGGCAAATGGATCTATCTTTAGAACCAAAAAATGACGAAATAAATCAGCAAGGTCTCATAACTCTTAAGAAATATTTAATTATGAAATAATATAATTAACTTATATTTTTTTACATATTCTCAATGTCTTGAAAATTTGGTTGATAATTTGTTAGATAAAAAATATTTGTTTAACGCTTTATTGTAAACTAGCGGCTCGCCCCGGCTTTGCTCGGGTGGCCTCCAGGGACAGTTTTCTCATAAAAAGACAAAAAGAAGGAACTCAAAAAAAAGAAAAAAGGTATCTTTTTTTTTTAAAAGTAAGTATATAGGGTTTTGAACCTGGGATTCTGCGTATTAAGGCGCCTGATTTCCCAACTAAGCTATACTAACAACAAAAATTGGCGAAATTTAGCTTTGTATTGTAGTGAAACCCCCTACATACAAAATTATATATATACACAAGAATTGCTCGTTTAAAGGTATTAGATAAAAACCTTCCTCTTGAATCACTCTATCTATTTAGAAAACTGTATCAAAATTCGTTGCGTAGTTTTAAAGATTTAAGCATACACGGGGATATAAGGACAGATAAAGCGACTTTGTTTTATACTATGACGTAGTGATGTCACTGACAATGTAGCAATTAAATGGAAAAATATTTTTTTTAAATAAATTAGTTGTTTTTGAGTTTATTCGTACAATATAACTAGCTGGGCCCGCGACTTCGTCCGCGTTTTTATTTAATTATTTTATTTTATTTCCTTATTAAATTAGCACAGTGCTAGTAAAAGTCCCGTCAAAAGCGGTTCAGCCGTTTCAGAGATTAGCGGGTACAAACAGACCGACAGACAGACAAAAAATCGGAAAAATGTTGTTTTGGTATATATAATACCTTGTAAATGTATTTATTGCACTTAGTAAAAGGCGGTTAAATTAAATATTACATATAGACACTCCAATTTTATTTATTTGTATAGATGTGTGATTTATAGGTAAAAAACATTTTTGTTCTTATAATATCAACAAAATATAATATTCAGCGAAAAAACATTCGAAAGTGTCACTCATGAATTCCGTTAGATGGCGTTGATTTAGAAAGGGGAACGTATTACCTCGAATTTAACACAAGCGAAGTCGTGAACGAAAGCAAGTATAAAATATAACTTCACGTAAATATTTTGTAGACGTAAATATTTGAGATATTTTTACTAAATAACATGAATACGTCTAATAGAAAAAAGATGCTGATAGACGATAGAGATACGAAATTTTTAAAATTAATAACATTAGGCTATTCAACACTGAGAGGATTGGAATCTCACCTGCCTACTATCAAGTACTTAATTCTCCGTGAAAATTCTGTTCGCTTGTTCTTAGGTGAATCAGTTCACTTAAACAACTTTGATTGAATATAAATCAGGTGTAACAAAACAATAAAATTGTTATTGATAAGATTCGTCATATTATCTGTTACAAAGTTCACTTTAAACGGATTAATGACCGTACTGAATTCGCTGATAAAAAGTTGTTATTGTAATTTTGATTTTATATTATTTAGGAAAATAATTTTTGGTGGTCGTTTTGAATAGGTTTAACGGTGGACATGATAATTTATTTATTTATTTTTTGTGGGATAAAACACGGGTCTCCTGATGGTAAGAGACAACCGTGGCGTACAGATATGTATGTATGTATGTATATATGCTCATTGGTGCGGTGTTTTTTCGATCAGATGTAAATATTCATCACCAAAATGCCTGCCGTAAGTGACTTTGAAAGAAAGTGTCGTCGTCGGTGGTGACCGCCTCGTTGGTAACATAACTGCCTAACTGCGAGACTCGGGTTCGATTCCTGACGGAGACAGACATTTGTGTGATGAATATAGATATTTGTATTTCCGTGTCTGGGTGCTTATTAAATTTATTCTTGTATCTGTAATTATAATAAGTATTTCTATGTATTTATAAAATTGACTGACACCCATAACACAAATATTTAATTTGCCTACTTTGGGGTTAGATCAATTTGTGTAATTTGTCCAGTGTAATTTATTTACACCACCACAGGACAGCGACGCACCTACAACATCTACGGCGTCTATAGGCCACGGTTGTCTCTTAGTCTTATCATCAGGAGAACTGTGTGCTTGTTTGCTTCCTTATTTTATAAAAAAATATGAAAAAGTGCATGCTCTAATTGTACGGTCATGTGGAAAGATATACAATGTGAATGTGGATGGCTGTAGGTACCCCGGGAAATCCAGTTTAATATTCCATGATCAAATAGCTCGCGTATTATCCAAGGGTGGTTTCAAGAGTCTCCAACTGGCGTGTTTGTATGAATGGAGCAATGAATCTCGCCAAGTATATAGGAATCGTGACACTTAGTACTTGATGCTCTCTGCCCGCTAGGGAACTGATGCGAAGATTTTATCATATTTTACCATTTACGAGTTCTGTATCACAAGAATCGCTTGTAAGGTATATGTGAAATAAAATATTTACTATCCTATTCTAAATGGCGAAATAAGGATCCTTATACCTACAAAATATATGTATGTACTGACTGCCAAGTATAGCAAAAACAATTGACGTTAAATATAAAATGATTGTGAATACATATGTATATTTGACGTCAAATGTTGTTGATGTGTATTTATAAAGTTTTATTAATAGATACAGAAGTACATAATACATATTTAAGTAGTTATAAAGTTCATTTTTGTAACCATCTTTATTAATTGGGGCGACCTCGATTCGTGGCTTTTGTCCAGAGTATTTCTAAGTATATGTTCTTTAGAAGTTATGGTTACCCTACATCCATAGTTTTCATGGTAAAATAATATTTAAATACATAAATAAATATGGCTGACCTTTGGTTTAGATAAATACTTATAAAGTGTTATTTTAGTGTAAAACAATCCTTTGTTTTTAACTTGAAATGGTGTAATCAAGTATTGTAAATATTTTTGTACAACTGTACTGTTCCTCATTACTTTAACAGGATAATTAGCTTATCGGTTTCGGTTATTGCTGTATCCTCTGTGGTATAATGTTTCAACGTATACTGCCCGTCATAAGAAGCTATAATTTTTGTAAACAAACTTCTTTTACCAAGTAAATATTTTTACTGCGTGAAAATAATGAATTGACCATATTCAATCAAAGTAAAAATATATACGGGTTATATGAAAGTAATAACCTTTTTAATTTAGTCGAATATTATTTGACAACTATCGTTTCATTGAAATTGAAATCGCGTATTGCTTTATTAAAATCGCGGATTTTGTTGTTATTATTAATTTTGTTATTTTTTCGTTATCACTTTGTTACTGTTAATGATAGACAGACATGCAAAAATTCTAGAAAATGTTATTTTGGTATAGGCACCTTGTAAATATACATGTGCATTTTGTAAAAAGCAGATATTTTAATATTACATACAGACACTCCAATTTTATTTATTAGTGTTGATATGTTATTATAGTAGCAACAGAAATATATCATTTTTGAAAATATCAACTGTAGCCATGAGATACAACAGCCTTGTGACAGACAGACATGCAAACGGACAGCGGAGTTTCGGTAATAGGATAGCGTTTTTACCTTATGGGTACGGTACCCTAAAAATGATGAAAATGATGTGGTGAAGCGACCACGTAAGCCGAGTTGCTTGACCGACATCTTCATTAGACGAAGTAATTAAATACAGTATTGGTTGTGGACTACCGTCTACTTCTAGGTTAAGTTTTGAAATGGTATTTTATGTGTGCTCATAAAATATGTGCTAGGTTTTTGCGGTTTACTTTGATAGGGTATTGGCAAACACAAATCTTTACTTTCCCGTGTTGGTCCGGGTTCCGTTGCAGAATAGGCCAACTGCCTTCCACCCGAGTAAGAGGCGAGCACAGGGTCAATTGTCACCAACACCGTGACATTAACTAGGTGGTAGAGTGCTGTGCAGCAACTAGCCCGGGTAGGGATCCACCGCCTTACCTCTTCCTGCCGCAATAATGACAGTGTCGTGTTCCGGTCCGGAGGGTAAGGTAGCCGGTAGACTTGCACATAAGGTCTAAGAGCCCGACCATAGGGCAGCGGCGCACCTACAACGTTTATGGTGTCTATAGGCCACGGTTGTCTCTTACCATCAGGAGACCCGTGTGCCTGTTCCCTGTCATATACTATAAAAAAAAGAATAGATTTAATAAACACCCAGACCGGGATACAAACATCTGTTCTTTACACAAATGTCTGTCCCCGTCGGGAATCGAACCTGAGCCTCACGGTTGGTCGGTAGCTTTAGGCGAGATGAATAAACATCTTTTTGTAACTTCTCTTATTATAAATAATAATTATAATTACATTACCATATATTTCTTTTACAGCAAAGAAAACGCACGTTTGTGGGATCACCAAGCACATTCGGCGGCGGATTGTGAAAACAGATTTAGCTGTTATAGATAAATGTAAAAATTTCTAAATATTTATAAAAACATTGTCATGCTTGAAATAAAAGTAGATACTTTTTGATTGTTTTAAATTGCTATAAATACGGTTGACCATCCTAATATTACTCGTTTATATAATTAACGAAATCTCATGTGCCGACAGGACACAAAACCACCTTTATTTTGGGATAAGACAGCGAACAAACACACGAGTCTCCTGATGATAAGATAAGAGACAACCGTGGCCTATAGACACTATAGATGTTGTAGGTGCGCCGCTGCCCTGTGGTCAGGCTGTTAGACATCTACCGGCTACCCTAGTGTCATTATGGCGGCAGGCCCTAATCCACAAGAAATTATCCCTCTTAATATTAATTTGGCCATGTAAATAATTGCCTCAATACAATTTATTTGCGAAACGTGTTAATAATTGTTGAATAAAGTATTTAATTATACCAACATATTCTACATTGTGACGTGCGAATATTTATGGGATAAGACAGCGAACAAGGTCGGGGTGCTAGACGTGATGTGCAAGTCTACCAGCTACTCTACTCACCAAACCGGAACACGACAATTATTATGACGGCAAGAATAAGTAGGGGGGTGGATCCCTAGCCGGGCGAGTCGCTGCATAGTACTTTACCACCAGTTGTCTTGTTAGTAGTGACTTAGTTATCCTATGATTGCCCCTAACAAGCTGCCTGGTAAGGAAGCAAATGGTCTATTCTACACAGGGGATCCGGACCAACACGGGGATAGTAGTCAAATGTGAAAAAGTTGGAAATGAAAAACAACGTAAATTCAATCATCACTTTATTTACTTAATTTATAGGCTGGTATCACTGCTACATTCACGAGCCCGTCCATACAAAGTAATAATCAGATAATTATTAATAAAAGCAATTTGTAGAAAGGTACAATTGTGTTTTCATATAATTTTTAATATAATTTATAAATATCGCCTCTGTGGTGTCGCCATGTAAGAACCCGGGTTCAATTCCCAGTTCGGACAACTTTTCTTAAATGTTTTTCAGACTATTCTGAGTAAGAATTATATTACCCGGGATTGGAGTGTGCTCGAAGTGGCGATAGGCTACCCTAGCCCTAGTAACTTGGCTAATCGTAGGTGTTCTAGTATATCTACTGGACTTACGAGAGGTGGATTCTTTAATTCTTTTTTTATTAATAGATGCGAATAAACATCGCATATAGACACCATAGAGGTTAGTAGTGCGGATTGATTTAGCGGGCCTTTCACATCGTGTAAACCAACCTTATTATCAACCGATAATAATTTACAGCACACGTAAAATTATCACACACACAATTGTAAATAAATATAATATTTCATTAAAATATACAAGTATTAGTCTTTAAGTCATTTACTACTTTAAATGAGTAACCTTTTGTATTCTTATGTTGAGTTAGTTTAAGTGTTGTTTATTTATTTGACATCATCACAGGCTCTTCGTTGGAAGAACCATTCGAAAAACCATTTATATGAATTAAGTCCCGGCCGAATTACAAAAAATACTTGTCTATATGCAATATGAATTAAATAAAGTCTTTGATTATTCTAAAGTCTGACGACACTATACAGAAATAAAATAGGTCATATTTTATCAAAATCAATAAATGCGAAGTTGGGTTCCAAAATTAGTAGGTGTGCTGTTGATTGATTAAAAATCACTAGTTTGCACCTTTGCCTTATACTTGGAATATAACCGAGTAACTGTATTCAAAATTTTAATAAATCAAATAAATTCACAATTTAAACGACAGGATTATTAATACTAATACCATAACACCTCAAAGCAAGATTAACAATATTAAATATAATTATAAACTTCAAATAAAATTTAAATAATTTAGTATTAAAGTTAATTTTCAATTTATGGAATGATTGGCCACTGCGTTTTGTGACACAAAAATAATTAAATTTATTCATTATTTTCACTTATTTATAATGTATCCTTAATTTGGTGAGACCATAACACTGACACACACACACATATATACCACCAGGATTTTGATGACAAAGCATACGGATATGTGGAGGAGTCCCGTGCTCTAAAGAGTCAGATACCTCATTGGATCAATAGTCATCTATCACCTTGGCGCTTCTCGATCTTATAATCCTAACAGAGTGCAAAACAGAAGTGAATAACATATTCTAGTGCTGACATTAGAAGATGCTATAAATAGCCATATAGAATAGGAGTGTACTCCTATTTTGACCTCTGAAGGTCAAAATCTTTTTTGTACCGTTATATCGATGAAGTAATTAAGTTCATCAACACTGATCCGTAATATAAATTTCAAATATTTAAATACGACATATATCATATATTGTAAACTAATTTGATGTCAATTATTCATTGCTGTTCAAATGTGCTGTCGGAGACATTAAATTTTAAATCATTTAGCATTTATAAAGAATTATTTGTTCGTGTTCACGGATAACGTTCGGTTGTTATGACCTCCTAATATACTTTTCGACTAACGCATTCCATCACTGAATATCTGACATCTCCGAGCGTTCGGATGAAATAAAAACGATACAACGAACAGAACACGTAGACGATTACAAATCCCCCACCAGGTATAAAAAAAATATTGGAAAAAATGAAAAAAAATGATTTTGGAAAAGAGATCATCGTAAAGACGTCCATCGGTTTGGGCGCGCTAGTTGGGCGCGGGCTTCCTGCGGGCGGCCCTGCGGCCGATCTGCTCGGCGCGGTGCAGCGCGGGCAGCGCCAGCGCGGCCAGCGCCGGCAGCTGCGGCAGGCGGTGCCGCTGCCACACCAGCACCGCCAGCGCCGCCGCCAGGGGCAGCACCAGCGCGCCGCCCGCGCGCACCTCCTCCGTCGCCGACCGCGGCTGCGACACGACACGACACTCTACACCCTACACTCTATGAAGATTACACAAATCGATCTAACCCAACGTAAGCAAATTACATGCTTGTGTTATGGATGTAGACAACGATACTAATGCATAGAAATACTTAAATAGATACAACAATAAATCTAATAAACAGTCAGACCCGGGAATATAAACATCTATGTTCATCACACAAATGTCTGTCCCCGTCGAGAATCGAACCCGAGGCTTGCGGTTAGTCGATGGGATTAGGCGTGTACGCTAGCCACTCGGCTAACGAGGCGTACCTCTCTACACTTCCGGGTGAGGAACATACGACCGCTGAACATTATGAGAAATATTACAATTTTGGTATTAGAATTACAATTTGGCCGCTTTTAATTTAGTGTACTTTTACCCTTAACTGCAACATCGCAGTTGTGTACCGTAATATACTAAGCTTTTTTAGATAGAAATAAACACATTTCTTAATTTTGTGAAAAAAATGTTAAATTCGACTAGATGCATGCGCTAAGATGTGCTATCTTTCGATAGACCAGTAAACAACGATTAAAGTTAGTTCAGTAATTTTCCTATAACATGAAACAAAATTTTCTAAAATATCTTTAGCGGACGGACACTTCAGCACGATTTTATGGTACGAATACAAATAATAAACATGAAACGAGCTAAAACCTTAGGATCAAAGTAAATCTCGAAGAACTTGTACTGTCCGTCGGCGGTGAAGTAGTAGACCATGTCGTCGTAGGCGTGTGTGGCCCGCGACAGCGTGGACTCCACCTTGAGGACGTACGAGGCGTTGTCGGCCCCCAGCCGCGGGAACGACAGCAGCACGCCCCCTGCCGCCGGACCTGGCGCAACGGACGTACCGGTCAACATGGTGTCGCAATAATAATATCGTATGAGTCGTAAAGGTAAGTAGTACTCGCCAAAACGTACAGAGTTTACATAACTGCAAACAACTTGATAATAAAATCGCGTTAGTAAAACGATTACAAATACAATACAAATATGCAACACGAGACAAAGTAAATATTATTTTTCTTTAAATATTTAAGTGCTATCGCTCGATTGACCAAAAAAAGAGGCTATTTCAAACTTCGTACAGACTGATCGATTACGATAATGTCATAAAGGTGTCATTACTCTCACTTGATTCACTATAAAATATAAAATAACAATATGACATTGTTGTGCCTAAATCTATGAAAATTAAATTGATAAGCTATAACGATTAGTGAATGAGCGCCCTCGATCCGGAACTCTATTACAAACTAACATAAAACTTATGAAAATTATGTAGCTATTTTCTCGTTCTTTGGGCTTCGTATCATTTTTAAGTAACCAGCAGTGCCTAAGTTCACGTTAGAATTTAATTAAATAAAGGTAGCCTAAGTCACCGTTTATTATATCTGTCATGGAAAGTCCTATCAAGATAGGTCGAGCCGTTCCAGGGTTACGTATTAGTTAGTATAACGTGTATAATGTATACATACATATGCATTCAATGAATGTGGTTATTTTAATTTTACAAACAGACACTTTAATTTTATTTATTTATAATAATTGTTATTATGTATTGGGCGGGTCGACGGTAGGCCTCCGCCACTCGGCCGCACCTACAGCGATAAGTACCTACAAAATTGCGTGGCTCCGACACCACTCTAGTACCATAGTTATCGCGTCACTTTACGCCAGAAAGTGACAGAGTTATGCGTTAAAAGAGAGCGGGAATAGTTAGGTGAACATCTCGTCGTGTGCGGAGCACTTACACGAGTTGAATTGAACTTTGTTGCTTAGTTACAAGAGTCACTATTTCTATGAATTGTGACGAGAAGTGCAGGTTCTGTACTTTATACTTTTTATTTTGTGTCGACGGTAGCAAGCACGAGGCGGAGAGTGCAGTAGTTACCTGCGGGGGGCGCAGGCTCTACGCGGGCCGTGTAGAGGGGCGCGCCGTCCGCGGGCGCCAGCACGAGGCGGAGCGTGCGGTACAGGTCGGGGGCGGCGGCGCGCACCACCGCCGCGCCGTCCGTCACCTCCACGTGCTGGTACACCACCAGCTGCAGCTCCTCCACGTCACTGCCCGACACCTGGAATAGCAACCTCGGTAACGGGGAGGGATGGGTAAAACCATCAAAAGGCCTGATACATATCTTGACAGATAAATCAAACAGCGCTTGTGTATTGTGTAAGATGGAAATTGTCACTCATGACTATGTAGACCTATCAATATCAACTGTTCAATGGTCTTGTTTACGATGACGACTCTTTCATCGCTACGTAAACAGCGGTGATAGTGCGGGATGACAAGATATTTTTTTCGAAAGAGTAATCTTTGCTTCGGCTTCCCTTTTTCAGGTTTTCATTTTTTGCCATTACTATTGGGTCAAGCTTTTTTAACCAATCTTTTTGCTAGCTGCGTGGTTTTTACAACTACACAAGTGAGCAGAGTGATTAGGTCGACAAATAATTATTTAATTGGGTAAAAATATTTACAACGCCAACATCAACAGCTGTATGCGTGTGTGTGCTGGAGGAGAACCTTGATTTGACGCTGTGTACTGATATCAGGAGGAGGGTTCTGTGGAAGATTTTGTGGTTCGCTGCTGAAGAGAGCGAAAAAGTTTTTTTTTTGTTTCAAAAACTTATAGTGTAGTGTGTATGGGTGTGTGTCGTTGGCAATGGGTAATTATAAGTGGTGACCTAAAGAAATCTCAAAATAAGAAAAAAGTGCTTAAGTATATAAAATATTTAGATTTAAGTTCATATTTTTTTGTATTTAAATTAACTTTCAAGGAATAACCTTATTACAAAAAAGAACAAAACTATTTTATATTACCTTTAGAGGAGGCGGTGCCTTAACAAGTTTCATGCCAGCGAGCTCTGGGGCGGACGACTCCTTCAACTCTATAGTATACACGCAGTCTGGCACCAGACCGCGGATCCTGAAACATATAAACTATAACGATCTTTCTTCATGTCTCTTCCTACTTTTAGATAGAATATATAAGTTCCCCAAACAAGGTCACGTCTTTTGCATCTACTCATTTTAAACAGGAAAATGTGTTCTAAAATGTAGATACGTTGACACGAATAATGTAGTAGTATTCATGGTAATAAGAAAAGTTTAGGAAATTTGATTGTAGGTATTATTAGTTTTAGTGTATGTGATGACGGTGTACCGGAAGCTGCCGTCGGCGGCGGCGGTGGCGTCCTGGGCGGCGCAGGCGACGACGCCCCGGGCGGGAGTGGCCTGCACGCCGGCCCCGCCCACGCCCACACCGCCCAACGTCGACACGCGCCCCAGCGCCGACCACGCCACACGCGTGCCCCTGCACACACACAGATATATATATCTACGCTCATACTATGCACGATGATTTTTTATTGGCTAAGGAACTTTTAACCTTATAATGTACACTCAAAGTACTAGCAGTATCGCCTAACAGTTTTCAGACGAGTAACCTTTTGTGTATATGTATATGCGTCAAAAATTGTTCGTCGAGTTCTTTAAATAATATGTAGTTGGCTTCTTTTGTATGTTATGAAGAGCAATATGTAAAAATAAATAGATTGTAAATATCTGTTTTTTTACAAAGTAATATAACGCGTTATTGTGTAAAACGCTTATATGAACCATGCTCACTAAGGCAATAAAATACATGGTGTAGCACTGTCACTATCATTAAATAATATAAAACAAAGTCCTTTAACTCTATTTTTATACCCTTTCTGCTTTTGAACGACGCAATGGATTTTAATGCAGTTTTAAGTGATTCGTTTATGTACTTTGTGTCCTAAGATTTATACATACAAGACATTCTAATTTTCTAATTAAGCATTTGTGTAATAGAGAAAATATTACTTCGAGAAATCAAAAGTATTAAGGGTGCTAGTCAACGACACTAATACATAGAAATACTTATATAGATGCCGGAACAAATTTGTTAAACATACAAATCATCATCACACAAATGCCGTCTGCGTTGAGAATTGGACCCGAGCCTTGTGGTCAATCGGTGGTGTTAGGCGAGTAGGCTAACTGCTTGACCGACGAGGCCGTCAAAAATCAAAAATCGACTGGAGATCTGGACGCCTCATTCACTCTCTCTCTCTCTCTTTCTCCCCATCTCTCTCCCTCTCTAAAAAAAGTGCAAAGTTTACATGAAGGTGAGCGCGTGCGTGTCCCCGTCGGCGACGTCGAGCGTGGCGTGCGGCGGGCGGAAGCGGAACTCCTTCATGTGCGGGCGCACGTAGTACTGCGCCGCCGCCAGCCCCGCCGCGCGCACCGCGCCCGCGCCGTCGCTGCCCGCCGTGCGCCGGTACTGCCCGCCCGACACCGACACCAGCGCGCCCTGCGCACACCCGCAGCCTACTATACCATGCCTATACTACCAGTGACGAGAGCACGACTCGTTTCAGATCGGTATAAAGGAAGAGTGAACAAGTGGAACACCGTAGATGATCTTAATCTCGTTATTTCCTTGTTAGCGATGAGCGTCCGATAGGAATATGGGCTAATACACATTTCTTGTAAAAGAAAAAGGACGTCAATTGTGCGGTGCAAATATTAGGATGTTAAGGTTTTGTAAAACGTTCACTTTAGCTAAATATTCGAAAATTTAGGAATAATTAATTTAAAGGACTTCTGACTTTTTACTAATTACTACTTACTAATCTTTTCTGACTACTGAAAGTCACAATTAAAGCCCATACAAAAAGTATTAAAAATCTACGTTGACGATGTAATATAAAATAAAGAAGAAAAAAGTACACTATTACGTAATATTTAAATCCTTCAAAATAACTTAGTTTATTTGTATAAATTATTCAGTCAAAGCTCGGGTAAAATGTTTGTTAGAATCTTTTATAATATGTAACACTACCTCTAGCGGTGAGTTATCAGCTTCGTCCACTAGTTTCACATTAATTTCGGCGAGCTTGTGGGCTGCGATGTCGCCGTTCTCCTGTCTCTCACCAAAAACGTACGATTCCTTCTCTGCAGTGATCGTATACTGTTTGCTGGCATCCAACGGTCCAAAGCTGTACGTCCCACTCTCGTCCGTCACTTGAACCAACGTTAGATCATCTGAAAAGTAAACTACGAATATAAATAACGATTTCCAATAATATCGCGTAAACTATTTTAAATCCTTACAGGATCTTCGTCTTAAACTTATCCCGTTCTATATCAGATAATATTGGAGTCATCTGATCTCTGCAACTTAAAAGGGAAACTAGGCCCAATATAGGTCGTTATATATATAATCAGGCTCCCTCACCATGTTTTCCTTTATCGTAACAGCACTCAGAAAATGTACCTAAGTTAGAAAACTCGTAGGAATAGGAATGGAAGTCCTAAACTCGAATCACTGAGACTCTCAAACATCCTCATGTGATATTTAGCACAATTTAGTTTTCAGTACTTTCAAAAACTATTTTCCAATGATTCAAATAGTGTTTCACACATACCTAAAATGTAAGAAAGACGGCCCCATTACCTGAGCGCAGCGTGACGGTGACGGCGGGCACGGCGGGCACGAGGCGGCCGGCCAGCGTGACGGCGGCGGCGGCGCGCAGCTCGAGCGCCAGCGGCTGGCACTCGCGCCCCCCGCGCACAGTCCCCGCGCCGCCCGTCACCAGCCCCGCACTCACAGCACGGACCTCCACCACCGATCCCTGCGGTACACGAATTTTAGTAACCCATCACAGTAGAAAGCGAATTTTATACTTATTAAAAACACATGTCACGCCAATGCAATGGCAAACACTGACTTCGTGGCAGGGGCCTAAAATGGTACTAAAGTGGAGGCAACTTATTTATCTAACACGTCGTTAGATACTATCTTGCCTTTGACGAAAGCAAACAAGCCCACGTCTCTCTTGATGTTAAAAGAGAAACGTGGCTCATAGCTACCACAGGTGATGTAGGTGCATCGCTATTCTCTGGCCCGGCTGTAGCAGTGGTAATTTCTAGGGTCAGTTAATTCGTGCTCGCCTGTTACGAGTTGTCTGGCAGGAAGGGAGTTGCAGCATTCTATTCAGGGGACCTGGATCTACACGGAGAAATGTTTAGCTTTATAATTTCGGCATCCGCAACTTTCGATTGTAGAGAAGAATCCCCAAAGAAAACCAAATTTGCTTTGAGTCCGCTCGTTAATATAATTAGTAAATAATCATATAACACATTCCCTCCATTGGCTTTTAATTTTCTCTTTTTTATTGTCTCGGGGTCACATAATAATTTGAACGTAGTTAACTGCAAAATATCGACTTCAACTATGTATTTTCTTGTACAGAATGAAAAAAATCAAAAGCAATAAAAATATTTCAAAAGTGGGATTTATCATAAAAATCGAGAATCAATGAAATCTATCGTGGATCGGTGGGATAATCTTTAAAAAGACAATATTCTGGAAAAAAATCTTAGTCACCTCTGGCAAGTACATGACGTGTTCGTAGACGTACTCGCCGGCGCGCGCGCGCGGCGCCACGGGCACGGCGGCGGGCGCGCGGCCGTCGCGCGACACGTGCAGCACCAGGTCCGACACGCCCACCGGCGCCGTCACGCGCACGCGCGCCTCGTGCGCCACCGCTATGAACTGCACCCGCTGCAAATACGCACATTTTCTTATTGTAACGCAAATATTAAATCTGAATAATATAAATCTGTCTTGTGAAGCCTCCATGGTATTATGATTGTTAGTGTAGTGGTTTGGGCTTCGTATTTACATTTCGGTAGTCCAGGTGTAAATCCCGTCATGTACCAATGAATTTTCGTAACCTAAGTTTCGAATGATGAAGTAAAACTGTGTGAGGAAATCCGGATTCGTATAAACGAATTCGATCTAATATACGATTGGGCCTTATTTCCCTTTTGGTTTGCAGAGGTAAGATGGCGGTCGCTCAGCGTAAGAACTGGCACTTGACGATCCCGATACCATCTCATATATAAACGAGATAAGAATAACGGAAATGTACATCTCGTCGGCACTGACCGGTACGGAGTGTGCGTGCTCGTCCATGTCGACGTGCGCGTCCGCGGGGTGGAACTGGTGGCAGCCGGCGGGCCGCAGGCGGTAGCGGCGCGCGGGCGGCACGCACACGCTGTTGCTGCCCGCCTCCAGCGCCGCCGACCCGCTCTCTCCTCCCTCTACGGTGTACTCCACCTGATACACAAACATACCCTTATTATAAAACAACGTAAATTCAACTCGTTTAGTATGCTCGATCCGAATTTTCAGTTGGTAGAGCATTAGTGCTTTGCTATTAGCAATTTAAAAAAAAACTCTTTTTTTTTAAACCGTGACATTAGTTTATCGAATCAGATTTTAAATAAAACAATTTTTCATCATGGTATCACTTGCGTTACATTACTGTGAAATACTAGTAATAGACATGTCTCAAGTTATTTCACACTTATAAACGCAAAGATTGCCAAATTATTTTGTATTGAATAAAATACAACCATTTTAATTTCTCGTAATTAACTATCTCGTTACTGAAATTTAACAAAGATCACTATTTTTCTTGTCATAAATAAAGAATCTTTGTGACTTGGACAATGTAGCTTTCTAAAAGTTGAAGAATTTTTTTTATTAGTCTAGTCGTTTTAGATTTTATTCATTACAAACTCATAAAAATACAAAGTTTTCGTCTTTATGATAAATTAAAATATTTCAGAGAAATAAATTTTGATAATGTTTTTTTACAAATACAACGTTTTTTTTACACTTCCGATCAACGTATAAGGTAAACGTAAGTAGATGAACAATCTCACAGTGGCGGCGTGCGAGAGGTCGACGGTGACGCGCAGCGCCCGCAGCACGAAGGGCGGGACGCGCGGCTGGTCGCTGCTCACGGCCACGTTGTGGCGCTCCTCCGCCCAGCACACGCGCTCCGACGGGACCGATATCTCCACGCTGCCGGGGACCACCTCCTCGAACGCGTACTCTCCGTCTAAAACGACCTTGCGTTATTTCGGGGCTCCACGCACGCTACACGATTCCACAAAGATTTCGCAAATAATTTTATAAAAAAAACTGCTACAATCCTTTTTTTAATTTTTTGCTGCCATTTAAAAAAAACCCAAAAAACAAGATATATTTATGGCAACATCTTTTGAGGTACATGTATATTTAAGTATTTTAAGCTTAAATGATGCCGAACAAAATATATACGGATAGCTTTTGCTTTTTACATTTTTAATGGCTTTAGTAATCGGGTATATGGTGATGAACTATCTGCCCTCCATTCGATTCGATTGCTTCCACCCGCCACGACAACACAATAGTCAGTATAGTCACCAATAAGGTCTGTGTAGAGCGGCGGGCCGAGGTAGGAGCCGTCGGCGGCGAGCGGCCGCAGCGCCACACGCAGCGCGCCACAGTGTGGCCCGCACTCCACCCGCCCCGCAACCCGCGCCCGCACCACCGAGAACCACAGTTCGCTCTTGCCCGCCACCGGCACTGACACTTGACGCGACTCGGGGTAATATCTAACACATAAAAAAATCGATTGTAAAAAACATTTTTACCGGCGGCTATCTTTTGCATGATATGGCTTTCAATTTACAAATAACAAGAAACATAACTCTGATAGCTTATAATTTTATATTAAATTTTTTTTGTATATTTCAAGAAAATCCATAACCAAATCGGAAATACATCTAATCATATACCATGGATAGATAGATAGATATAATAAAAACAATAGGACTAGACGACTATAAACAAGCAGTAGAACTCAGTTTCAACATTATTGTATGTCAGTTTGTCTGTCTGTACTATAACCTTGTGTTATTGACCATTATTTAAGATGTTTCCATGGGAAACAGTATATGTTTCAAACGTAAACTCAGCAATATTTAATTAGCTCCGATTTCACTCTTCTTCGATCTACTCTACTTTTGTTTAATAGAAAATACTTTACATACAATCCAATAATTTTTAAGTCGTAAGTTTTATAGTTCATAAATTACAGATATAACATCTCTCAGTATAGTTCTTGATTTGAAGGTAGACAGGTGTCCGAATTTGAAGCATGAAGTGCTGGATTTGATTCGCGGGCAGGGCAACTTGATTTTTTTCAGTTTATGTGAGTTTTTCAGTATATCTAAAACGTAATATTGCCTGGGATAGGAAAAAACCCTGACTCTTCTTCCAGAATATGAGGGTGACGATTCTTTTTTGTTATTCTGATAAGAAATCAGGTGAAACAGCTGAAAACTTGTAGTTGTTATACTATTTAAGTTATTATAATGTAACTAGTTTTTTGTTTGATTGAATTTCTCCAAAACTGTAGTTTTTTTTATTACTAGCCACTAGTTAAATGTGTTTGTTCAATAAAGTTCACCAACGAGGCTCCATGCTGTATA
>DVZL01001444.1:0-17739 GCA_018236625.1 Lasaia peninsularis
TTCCCGACGGGGACAGGCATTTGTGTGATGAACATAAATGTTTGTATTTCCGGGTCTGGGTGTTTATTAAATTTATTATTGTATTTATTTAAATATTTCTATGTATTAGTATCGTTGTCTAACACCCATAACACAAGCATTTAATTCGCTTACTTTGGGGTTAGATCAATTTGTGTAATTTGTCCAGTAATATTTATTTATTTATTTATTTATCACACCGACGAGCCTGACTCGTAATTTAAGTTTGCTTTATTATTTTAAAAAAATCATCCGTCGTCAGACAGTTTTTAAAACTTCCGTATAAGTTTATAGGAACTAAGATGAGATCCCTTTAATAAAAAGAACAAACAATTTACATATTAATATAAAGAATTTTAATCAAACTGTATATAAATATCACAAAGCTTTAGGTTTCGAATCTGAACCCAATAGATTGACGAAAGGTTTATATGCTACTGTCTGAACCAATGGGCATGTGCTTTAAGCATAGGGCTTTTTGTTTCATTTTTTCTTCCCTATTGTAGTAGTTGCTTACAGAAACCGAAAAGAGGATTACGTTGTCATCAATAATATTATAACTTATAAGCAACGAACATGTTTCTATCCGCACGTCTGTCAAACATTTTCTATTAACCCACATAAAAATACTATTTCAAGTTCTTCCTTATTATAAATATTTTAACAGATTTTCTGCATAAAAATCTACGCTCATAATTATTTTTTAGTTTCCTTTTTATCTTTCACCACATCTAGCCATCAATCGGTCGCGCCATTACAACTGACACAGAAAAGCGCGCGAAAACAGAATAACCACAGATAAAGTAGCAATTTCGTCCCCAAGCATCGTCCAAAAACGACATAACGATAGCATAATGATAGTATTGATATCATCAAAGCATAATTACCAACGAAACTTTATTAAACATAAATAAACGTAATGGAAGGCTAAAATATACTTTTTCATCATCAAAGAGTGCATGTTTATAGAAAATATGTCACAGATACAAAATATATTAAAATATATGAACTAATAAAAATGTTTTAAAAATGTTCTGGGACAGAATTTATTTCCTATACATCCGGACGTTCGACATCGTTTCGTAAAAATATGATTAGTGGTTGTTTAGCGTAGGTACATGGTAATTCGCTGGCAGACCGTTATACCCGCCCAATATGGGTCAACATTGTCCAAATGCCTCGTGCTATGAACTATGAGCATTATCGGTGGAACGTTTCGCAATCTCTGTAAATTACTAGCCCGACTTGGCTAAACAAATGAGAAGATCGACGTTTACATTTTTACTCACTAAGAATGTATCTTCTCTGAATACAGTTTTATAAATGCTGTAACATAATTAAAGTTTTTGTTTTTTTTGTTGTATTTTTTTAAATAAGACTTGCAAAGATCTGTGTTCACAGCTTTAATTTCGTAATTATTTTTGAGTGCATTTTTAAAGTAATCTTATTAAAGAAAATATGTATTTTTTGGTAAAAGATGCGCTAAAAGTTTTATTTTTCTGTAACAGACGGTAGTGTCATAGGTGTATACATTCTTACTTTTAAAAAGATGTGCAGTTGATCTGTCGATGACGATAGACTCACGTGAAAACATAGCATGAAACATAGAATCCAGACTGTGACGATCGCTCAGACACATAATTTAATGCACGTTTTTTATTTTGTCATTAACCTTCGAGGTGCTCCGGTTTCGAATAGGCAACGTTTTATTTTTGAAACACGGTTACGCGTTGTGATCAGTGAAAGAACGAATCGTCGGACACTCACGGGTGATGTCAAGTACACACCGTTCAGGAACGAACTCGGTGTTGGCACTGGTCGAAAACTTTCGAGTAGAAAAAAAAGAATCGCTTCGTTTGACAAGTTGCTTTTGGCGGGAGAGTCGCGTTGGTACAGGGCGCGAGCGGCGCGTCGAAACGTTCGCGACGACTGGCCGGCCTCACTGAAAAAGCTCCTTACGTTAAATACATACAGACGATGTGCAGTCTATTTATAAAGTTAAGTTGGAATAGCACGCGCGTGCAACTGCCTTTAACATCATAATATTTGAAGTTATTGGGTCGGCCGCTGAAACAAGCCGCACTCATATTCAAAACAATAAAGAAAATTGAAATTAACTTCCGTAAGCCGCCATTTATTGATATCGAACACTAGCTTTTACTCGAGACTTTGTCCGTGCAATTTTTAATTTAATAAATAATAAATATTGTCTTGCCCTTTCCCCGAAATGGTAGGCAGAGATACATATGCACCTACGGTTGGCCAACGATATTAGATCATAATGTTACAGGACTTGCCCCTTGCCATATCGAGCGCAGGAACTGAAACACATCATCTGTTAAAATTACATTCTAGCTGTCACGGTTCATGAGATACAGCCTGGTAGACAGACGGACAGCGGAGTCTTAGTAAAAGGGTCCCTTATTTATCATATGGAACCCCAAAGAGTTCAAAACAAATAAATAAAAATTAGCCGGCTAATCCCGAGTTTCCTCACAATATTTTCCCCCACTGTAAAAGATCTCAAAAAGTGTACTTATGTTAGAAAAACTCATTGATACATGGTGGAGTTCGAACTTAGGATACTGTAATGGAAGCTCAAGCGTGTACCGCTTGGCCATAGAGGCTCTTTATAAAATTTTCTTCATTTTAAAATCTACGTGTGAAATTATGTTCATGGAAGCCCGAAATTACGTATTTTCCGCGTCATCGTGATAACATATCGGCTTTCTTTTTATTAAAAATCATTACTATCAGACACCCAAAGGGATTAACTGCCTTTAATAAAGACATAAAACATAATCTTTATAAACACAGACAAGTCATATTTTTAGTTTTATTTACAAAAATAATATTCCCCGAGCGCACCGCCATCAAAACGACGATAAATATTATATCGGACATGTTAATATTATTTGATATACGAGATGTAAAGTTCATTTTTTGAAGTATTCGACTTCAAGATTTACATCACGTCGGTACATTTATTTGTTCATGTACATTTAAAAATGTTAATAAAATTAAATGAAGATAATTTATTTGCGGAAGTGATTATTATGTCATGTCATGACATTTTTATTGTTAATCATAGCATGACAATCATAGGTCATGGTAACTAATTACTAATCAGCACTTTTTTTCTAGTGCTAACTTTATAATATAACAGAAATATTGTCTTACAAATTAAGTAGTCCACAGTGCCCGGTCCTACGTTCTGAAATTTTCAACACCAGCTACCTCGTTTAGCTATCAGAATCGTGAATTGTTGTCATACAAAGTATTGTCTCACCAAAATGAAGCTACTTGCGTAAATTAGCTTGATAGTACGTAATAAGTCGAAACCTTTGTACTACGTATCCCGTACTAATAGAACAATTCAATATTTTGTATTTAAACTTTTGTTTTAGTAGAATATGTTAGTGTGATTTGCAAATATTTTGGACTACAAATACTAGCTGCGCCCGCGACTTCGTCCGCATTTTTATTTAATTATTTTATTTTTGTAAGAACATTTCTTAAATAAAATTAAAAAAGTAGCCTATGCCGTTCTGTATTACATCAGCTACTTTATTACGAAATTTCGTCAAAATTGGTCCAGCCATTTCAGAGATTAGCGGGTACAAACAGACAGACAAAAAGATAGACAGACAGATAAAAAATTCTACAAAATTTTGTTTTGGTATATGTACCTTGTAAGTACATATGCATTAAGTAAAAAGCTGTTATTTTAATATTATATTCAGACACTCCAAATTTATTTATTTGTATAGATTAATCCCCTTTAAATGGATAAATCTAATTAGGTAATGTAAGTAGTAAACGGGATGAAAAGTAGCCAATAACATACCTCGGAACCTAGGCTACCTGTTAGCCAAATTTCGTCACGATCGGTTTAGTAGTTTTATATGTGAATCGCGACCGGGGTACACACAGACAGTTCTTCCCGTTTTTAGTGGCCTCCATCTATTTTTTTTAATTATCTTCAATGTTCACTTCACTATACAGTTTTATTATAGGTAAGTGTTGATTAGTAGATATGAATTTATTATTATTTATTTAAATCGCGCTGGTTTTCTCTAAGATAATCTTAAAATGTTTATCAAACGCGTAGTTGAAAGTTGATCGATGTTAATTTATTGCGAAGATGACTGCTTTTTGTATGAACTTTTCAAGATATAAAACACCTAATAAATCTATACAAATAAATAAAATTGGAGTGTACAATACAAATAAATAAATTTAAAAGGTACATATACCAAAACAGTAATTTTACTAGGTGGTAGAGTCTAGCAACGACTCGCCCGGATTGGTACCACCGTCTTACCTATTCCTGCCACAATAGCGTCAGTGCTCGCCATTGTGTTCTGCTTTGGAGGGTAGGGTAGCCGTTAAACTCACTCACGCAAAAAGCTTACCATTCCGGCCTCAGGCCATTTCCACCTTTGGTTTCTATAGGCGACGTTTATTTCTTACCATCAGGAAATCCGTCTACTTGTTTGCCTTCCAATATCATAAAAAATAGTATATTTTAGAATTTTTGTTTGTCTGACTGTTAGTACCTGCTAATCTCTGAAACGACTGAACCAATTATGATGGGATTATAACTGGCAGGCAGCTAATTTAATAAAGAACGGCTTATTTTTATTTTATAATTTTAATTTAGAAATGTACAAAATAAAACAATTAATTAATTAAAAACGCGGAAGAAGTCGCGGGCGCATCTAGTGTTTTAATATTATGCTATAAAAGACATCTATTTCCCGCAACTCTGCTAACCCAGAGTCAAACACTGATTGCAATTAAGTATTTATCCTCTTTTACTCCAACGAATTTGATGATAGATGTTGGTATAAGATTATCGATGATGATGATGATGGTGTAAGACAACGAACAGGCACACGGGTCTCCTGGTGGTAACAGACAACCGTGGGCTATTGACACCATAGATGTTGTAGGTACATCGCTATCCTGTGGTCAGGCTGTTAGACCTTATGAACAAGTCTGCCAGCTACCCTTCCCTCCGGACCGGAAAACGACAATGTTATTATGGAGGCAGGAATAGGTAAGGCGGCGGATGCCTACCCGGACGAGTTGCTGCACAGCACTCTACCACCTGTGATCATGTTAAAAGTGACCAAGTTAACCTATGCTCGCCTCTTACTAACTGCCTGGTAGGAAGGCAGTTGTTCTTTTATACACTGAGAGCGCGGACGAACACGTGTCAACTTAATAGGGAATATGCATGTGATTTAGATATGGCCCAAAAAAGAACGTGTAATCTTTATTGCTGAAGAAATATCCCCACATAAATATTTTTACCAATATTCAAGTTTTTATTAATAAAATGAATTCCTTAAGAGTAGTATTTTTGAAATTCTCTCTCAAATTTCGAAAACGCAACGCTAAGATGTGACGTCACGGTCCACTGTCGACGTCATGTCAATTGATATCCTTATTTTTGCATCTTTGGGCATAATATGAAAATGTTTGCACATAGGGAAAATACAATATTCATAATATATGTACTGAAATTAATTAAGCGAAGTATAATAAGTAATAACACTTATATAATAAATTATTGTTCTCACTCGGTGGACGGTGACGGTGACAAATAAGCGCTCTAAAATGGGGAAAATCCGAAAATTTTTAGCTAATTTATTACTATTTTACAAGTGTTATATTTTTTCATTTATATGTCATTATTTGGAGTATTGTTAAAAAAACATGCATAATGTTCCATATTAAGTAGCATTAAGTAGTAGATCCAACTCTTTCTGAAAATGACAACGTCAAAACAAATCAGTCTTGTGGGAGTGAGATAATAATCACTCTATAAGATGCTTAATATTGCAAACAGGTCATTGTTAGAAGTGTAACCTCCTAACTAACATCTAGGTACTGTTAAAGTACTAGATAGTGTCTATTTATATAGTATCTAGTACCTTACTTTAGCTTCATGCGAAAAACAGACATCAAAGAGAGACAATTCGATTTGACGTTTCATTTATTTTAAAGGAAGAAGCTTGGCGCCAAATGATAATGTTTTCTTTTTTATTTAAATTTGGCATGAGATATTATTCAAACTGCTTTACATAATCTACACCTTTAAATCTATGGAAGCAAGTTATGTATTATGAGAGTGCTGTCTGTGGGTTTGTCCGCGCGATCTTCCTTAATGCGTTTTAACATCATTTTTGGTAAACCAGTTTTGTTTTATACTAGCAGTGCCCAAGACTTCGGGCACGTTTGAATCTAATCTATATACATAAATGAAATTGGAGTGTCTGTATATAATTTTAAATAAACGCTTTTTACTAATTTTTTTTATTAAAATAATATGTAAGTTTACAAGGTACATAGACCAAAATATTTTTTTAGAATTTTTATCTGTCTGTTTGTCGGGTACAAAATCTAATCTCTGAAACGGCTGTATTGATTTAGATGGGAGTTTCATGGATGTAATAAGGAATGGCGTAGGTTACTTTTATTTTAATTAATTTTTTTTGCGTGTATAAATGTGGAAATAAATATTTCTTTATGTAGACATATATACCAACAACAACAGGCAGGAATAGGTAAGGCGGTGGATCCCTACCCGGGCGAGTTGGTGCACAGCACTCTACGGTGTCACGGTGTTGGTGACAATAGACCCTGTGCTCGCCTCTTACGAGCTGTCTGGGTGGAAGGCAGTTGGCCTATTCTACAACGGAACCCGGTCCAACACGGGTTATTCAATAATTCCACTAGATGGCGACACACGCAAAATCACAAATGTCTTACGTTGGATTAAACATTTTTAATAATAATTTTGTGTATTTATTGTTTTAGATTGCCTTTTTTACTTTGATGCACTAGGTACCCGGGTCCGATGTCCGAGACAAACTCTTCAACATTACCTGGAACCCACATTTTCTCCTAGTTGATTTTTGGTCAAATACTACTGGTTGATTGTTTTGTTAAATCCTGAGACCTAATAACATAGGCTTATCATGGGTGCATAAGTTACCTCTGTCAACCACTTCGGGGATATTTATTTATTTTATTTTAGAATTATTAAAAAAACGTTTCTCTTCTAAAAACATTTAATTAGCTTGCTACGAATATTTTATGATGAAATATACTTTAGGATACGCTGTTCACAAATGTGAAAAACTAAAAGTTCTGAACAGCTTTTGCTGCGAAATATAAATTATTCCAGAGGAATATTTCATCAGCAGTTTCATCATGTATCAGTCATCATCCATTTACATATTTTAATTAAACAATGAAAGTTACCCAAAGGGTATTACTAAGACTCCGCTGTTCGTCAATCTGTTTGTATATTTGTTTGGTCGGAACTTATTAACGGAAATGAAGTTCTAAAAGAAAGTGTTCGTGATCGATACTTGATTTTAGAGAAATTAATAGATCAATAAAAGTACAGAGAGTTTGTTAGTTTGGAGAGCAACTCTGTATGAACATTAATCTATGTCGTTTTAATATGTACAAAAAAAAATAAAAAAAAAATTATTAATAATTTTTAATACCAAAAAGCGTTGCAGAAAAATAAATCGGTAAATGTTAATATTTAGTTTAATACATAATAAAATTCACACTGGGCTATTTTCTAATGGTCGTAGTACTGCAACCAGTTAAAGGAAACGCCAGAAATAATGACCTTCGCCTCTTCAAGGCAAGGCAAATGAGTAACAATGAATGCGAGTCATTAGCACTTCCTACATTTTTGGCGCCGTTTCTAAACGTTCTTGACAACCGTTGACAGATAATGTCAAAGTTTATTTTCTTTTAAAACGAAGGAAACGCTGCAAACTGCCATTTTAGTGAGCCTATTGTTATTGTACAAGAAAAATTTACGCTTGTTTATTCGTGCTTCGAGGCCGTTCTCATCCTCGTAAAAAAAATATTAAAGTTTTTAAAGAGTAATTTTAACTTCAATAAATTATACCAAGTTTTTCATTGTACTTGCCAATAATATTTTAATTTACAGAACTAACCGCATGAATGTGATCTTATGAATGTATCTGAGGTTTACAGTGGGCCCCCGATAATCCGGCCACTGGCTAATCCGGCACCCCCTGTAATCCGACATGCCGATAGAATGTTGTCTGACAGTCTTCGCTAGTCTATATAATATATGATTGAGCAGGTTACAACCTCCTTCAAATATGCGTATTATTTTATTTATAGTATTTATTATTATAGCGACAACGGAGATACTTTATTTGTGAGAATTACAACTGTTTAGCTATCACAATTCATGAGATAGAGCCTAGTGACAGACAGATGGACAGTGGAGACTTATTAATAAGGTCCTTTTTTTACCCTTTAGGTACGGAAACATAAAAAACGTCAATACTTTTAATAACAACATAAATATATTTTTTTATTTATGGAATAAGGAAGCGAATAAGGAAGCGATGGTAAGAGAAAACTGTGGCCTATAGACACCACAGTTATTGTAGGTGCGTCGCTGTCCTGTGGCCAGAATGTTAGGCTTAGTTTGCAAGTTTACCGGCTACCCTAACATATGGAGCAGAACACGACATTGTCTTTATGGAGAAGGAATAGGTAAGGCGATGAATCCCTACCCGGGCGAGTTGCTGCACAGTACTCTACCACCAGTGGTCTTGTCGACGATAACCTTTATATAATCTATGCTTGCCTCTTACGAGCTGCCTGCTAGAAAGGAAAAAAATTAAAAATTAAAATTTATTCATTATTATTTATGCCTGTGAATATGATATTATTTTTGAAGAAGTTCACGTATAATAATTCAAATATAAAATACCTTCACGCCTGTTATGCACGAAGCGCTAGGCAGAGGTGTGCTAGTACATCAACGACTCGTAAGTCCAGTAGATATACTAGAACACCCATGAGTAGCCAAGGTACCAGGGCCCATGATGTGATAGGTGACAAGCCTATCGCCACTTCGGGCACATTCCAATCCCGTGCAATGCTTACTCAGAATGATTTGAAAAACATTTAAGAAAAGTTGCCCAACCTGGGAATTGAACGCGGACCCTTAAGCGGCTATCAATTTTAACAGGCGATGGCCACACCGTTACACCACAGAGGTTATTCAAATATAATTATTTGTAGGTAAGTAAGTAATATAAAATGTACGTTCCAACTTTAAAAAAACTGTATTTGAAACTTTCTGTTTAGCCATTAGCGAGATTTATGAGTTTGGATTTTATCTTTGCATGTATATGTGATAGATACGTTATCTATACAAATAAATAAAATTGGAGTGTTTGTATGTAATATTAAAATAACCGTTTTATACTAAACATATACCAAAGTATACCAAATGCATATACCAAGTGCATATACCAAAGTAGTATTTTTTAGAATTCTTTGTCTGTCTGTATGTCTATATATATGTTTGTTTGTACTCGCTAATCTCTGAAACGGCAGGACCGAATTCACCGGCAAACAGCTGATTTAAATATTTTTTTTATTTTGACATTTAAGGAAAAAAATGATTCAATAAAAACTTGGATGGAGCAGCGTGTACAGCTAGTGAATTAATGTGATTTTTGAATACTATTATTATATGATATGAAATTAAAATAAGTAATTTCAATATTGATATATTATCATTATTGCAATTGTAGTATCATCTACTTTTTTTAAGTATAGTTGTTTTTGTTTCATTTAAAATACAAAATTAAAGTACAGGTGGGTAAAAGGCCAAGTATCATATATACCTTTCAGAACATAAATCGTGTACACTCCTTACACATTGATATCTATAAAATATATAAAACAAAGACGAGATTGTTACAGCACTTATAACTCCAGATCTGCCGGACCAATTTTCATAGTTTTTGATTTGTTGGATTTTTCTCCGCCCCGAATAGCAGAATACATCATAAAAATAATGAAAACTCAAACATTTGTTTTTCATCCTGTCAAATACTGTAAGTATCTCATGATTGACATTTATGCATGCGTTCAGAAATTTATTTTGTGTAACTATTCAAAAAGGATGAATAAATTATCTATATTTTATTCTTCCTTTTTAAATACATAGTTATATTATCTATATTTTTTAAAAACCAATTAAAAAAGTTGAAAAGGTCATTATTAGTCCCTCAAATATTTATGCGTTTGTTCAGAAATAAACGAATAATTAACATTTACGCGTGCGTATTTAATTTATTTAGTGAAAATTATAGCTTCTATTTTCGAAAACAACTTTTAAGATTTATATATAGGTTAACGAAAAAAACGTTTGTATTTTTTTATATTCTCTTTCTTTATGTATTATTCATCATAATAAAATACTTTTATTGATATATCTATATTAATATTTATTTTATATATCAATTTTATTATATTCATCAAAGCCTCAATTAGTTCAGCTAAAAGTTAACTCGACATTAATTGACTATTAGGCGGTACGAATTTCACCAGGTTTGCAAAATTAAGAAAAAAATAGTATAAGAAAATATAATTATGAGTATGACAATCTTAAAATTCATGAACTTTTGGAACTGAGCGCACACAACCGGTCTCTCCATTCAAAAGTTTCTACATTTAATAATGTTGCCAGTTACAAAAACTTACAGGGAATTCGCGAAGTACATTTATATTACGTATTCAAAAATAGATACTCAGGGAGCGGAAAGTGCAACGAATCAAAGATATTTTTATCTTTGCTAGCCCGTTTCGCTGCACTCTATATTTTTATGTCACTCATCGTTTACTGATACCGAGGCCCGCACTAGAGAATTCAATGTGGATATTTGAATGGAAACCGAGAAATGTTGCCACTATTGTGTATTTAAAACTCCTATAATACATCGTGGGATCAAATAATGCAGTAGAAATATAGAAAACTGGCCTACACCAGCGGACTTTTTCGGGCGCCGACCATTAAAAAAATTCAAATTATTAAAAAATATAAAAAAATACATTATACCAATTAATTTACATACGTGGCATAAAAAAGTCGCTTTCTCTGTCCCTATATCCCTACATATATTTAAATCTTTAAAACTACGCAACGAATTGATGCGGTTTTTTAAATAGACAGAGTGATTCAAGTGGAACGTTTTTATGTATATAACATGTATAGTATACCCATGGGTAGCTAGGTAATAATAAAAGCGAATTCAAATATCTATATATTAATACGTGATGCCAAAACTTTGGACCCTTTTTTACAAAAATTGCGCGAACGCAGGAGCATAAAATTTGGCACACTTATAGTTTATGTGCAGGAGAAGTGAAGAACGCTAATATTTTTCAATAACAATGCTTATAAAGTACATTAAATCAATAAATAAAACATTACCTACACTACCATGCATTTTACACACACACAAACACAAGTACCTGTTACATACACGCATACATACTCTGTTGTCAAATTGTTTCATTTGACATTTAAGTCAAGGACATTTAGCAAACTATAAAAGAATTTTTAATTAATTTTCGACCATATAGGTCGAGTTTCGACCACCGAGCGAACACTAGTAACATTAAAAATAATAATTTTTTAGTTTTGTCAAATGGTAACAGGGTTATAATTAAAAAAATATACAAAGCCTTTCCCGAGCCGAGCCCGAGAATCAAGCCTCGTGGGTCAGAGTTATACACCGAATATGATAGATTCTCGGGTATTCGGGAAACTTATTTTAATACTATTTTCAGTTTATCTAGAAAAAACTTGCCTGAATTAATTAGAGTCCGACTTGGCAAAAGACCTGCCACCTATCACATCTTAGAAACTAATTTAGTCGGCTAATCGTGGGTGCTTAAGTACTTTTACCTACCGGTCTATTACTTAAATGGGCATAGCGGTTGTGTACGCCCTCCTGAAGTCTGACGCCGACACACCCGATTGGTGGCATTTAAAATGATAGTATGAGTATCGTGCTATCTGAATTTATTTTAATGATCTTATTTTAGCATTTAGCCCGACTGACAGTTATTACAATTTTTTTATGGAATAAGGAAGCGAACATGCACACGGGTCTCCTAATGGTAGGAGACAACCGTGGCCTGTAGACACCATAGTTGTTGTACGTGCGTCGCTATCCTGTGGTCAGGGTGTTAAGCCTGATGTGCAAGTCTACCGGCTACCCTACCCTCCGGACCGGAACACGACATTGTCATTATGGCGGTAGGATAGGTAAGGCGGTGGATCCCTACCCGGGCTAGTTGCTGCACAGCACTCTGACGATGACAACACGGGGAAGTTTTAGTCTGATATTTTGATATGTAATTAAAGTCCGCATATAATTACGTCTGTCTTGGGGGAAGCGACGGAAGCAGAGCGTGAAAAATGACAGATCAATGTTGCCGTTGCATCCATCTGGGTGGCAAGCTACCCGAATTTGCCAATAATTTTGAGGTACACCTATACGTGTATATCGTTATTTTTTTTATTTTAAAGTTTCTGTGAGAGCAAAGTATAGCTTTTTCTAGTTATAGGAAAAAAAACTTACAAATTGTAGTATCATACAGACAGTAGTTGATAATACAGACTAAGAAATTTAAAAATCAATAAAAACACAATCTATAAAAATAAATAAAAATGATAAAAGAAACAAGTTTTTATATGGGACCTTGCATATATTTATTTTATTGTGTTTTTAGTAAATTTCAACTATCTAACTATCACGGTTAATGAGATACACCCTGGTGACAGACAGACAGATGGACAATGGGGTCTTGACAACAAGTTTCCGTTTGTTACCCTTTGGGTATTGAAGGCTAAGTGTGTAAAATGATTGAATTGGAATAAAATTTGAAAAATTAATATACACTCCATTGCCTTTGTTTAATTTGAGATTACAGAATGCAAAGATGAGTGCTAATTCCGAAAACGCCACACGTTCAAAGTTAAACCGGCATTTTCCAGGAATAAATATGACTAACTGTCACATGGCTGCGGTCGCCTCATTTCCACAGGTGTGCCGTAAAACCATCGTCATTCAAAATGTTTAAATAGTTAACACTACCGAGAACTCTGGAAATGTGTTCATTTCAAAATTTCAAATGATAAATGGTTGTCATTAACCAATCGTACATCAACTAAATCATTTACTTAATGATTGTGATCAATGACCATGGTTTTTGGAATAGTGACTAATTCTCCTATCATAAATCAACTAAATCATTTACTTTATGATTTTCATCAATGACCATGGTTTTTGGAACGGTAACTACTTCTCCTATCATACGTCAACTAAATCATTTATTTGATGATTGTGATCAATGGCCATAGTTTTTGGAACGGTAACTACTTCTCCTATCATGCCTCAACAAAATCATTTATTTGATGATTGTGATCAATGACCATAGTTTTTGGAACAGTGACTACTTTTCTTATCAATTATCAACTAAATCGTTTATATAATGATTGTGATCAATAACCATGGTTTTTGGAATATAACTAAAATGAGATATTAAAAAAACAGGCTATGTGCGAGTTGAACTCAAGTCAGAGACTAAAAAAACAGCAAAAATATTAGACTAAAAAGTTATAGGTGTAGGGGTTACGTTCATCTTCCATGAAAAGGTAGGCAGAGATTAATACTTATGCACCCACAATTAGCCGATGATATTAGGTTCCATGATATGACAGGTTGCAAGTCGGTCGCCATATCACAGGCATAATTATGTTTTTATAATAAACTGAAAAAACCTCATAAGGAGAAGTTACCCTTGGGAATAATTGTATCTGGGACCTCGAGCGTCAAAGTTGGACACTGAAAGTTTTATTACAATTAAATGTTATGTGGTTTTCCGCTGCTTAATATTTTACAAAGTTTAACCATAGATTATTCAAGAAAAAACATGAAATATCACTAGTCAGTTACCTCTTAATGTTTCAAGAATACTTTACGAATTCCCACCAAACGCCGACGATGAAAAATTTAAATGTCATCGTTTCTAAACAAATAATTCAAGGCTGCCACAACAATATGCGAAATCCGTGTAGGAAATGCCTCCCCCAAATATTGCAGTTTTGCAGCCCTGCCGTCACATGTACAGTTAATAAATTTAAATATAACGCCAGTGCCAAACGTTAACATAGTTTTGGATAGGGTTGTCAAATATTATGGTGGCTTGAATGGGAAACTACGCCTTCAGTTTATTGCGTTATATGCTGGACTAAACGCACATACATATCCTTAAACAGCAAACACGTGGAGTGCTAGCGATAATTTTTCCTTTTACTCTCGTATTTTGAATGAGAAACACATACTTGTATACTTTTTCAAATATAACTGTTAATTAAAAATTAGTTTTAAAATAGCCAACCGGTTTCACTTTTTACAGCATCATTAGGGTTTAAACTTAAGTTAGTTCCTTTTATAATTATTAAGATATGTTTCAAAAAAATATTTTAATTTATAATAGTAATAAGACCGACACTTTTTTTCTTCGTTCAATCTTTTATGATATAAATTGAAAGAAAATCATATTTTATTTGAAAAAAGATGTATTTTTTATATAAGCAAAACTAATAATTAAAAAATGTGCTTCAAATAGTCTAACCGCTTTTAAAAGCATCAACGGTAACCGAACTTCACTCGGTATTTATTTTTTTACCACAATTACCATCTAACATACCAAGTGCTACCGACAAAGTTGTATAGATGTCGTGATTCGTAATTTAATAAGATAAATTCCCCGTTTTGGTCCGGGTCCTCTGTATAGAATAGGCCATCTGCCTTTCTACCAGGCAGCTCGTAATGGTCGAACATAGATTATCAAGGTCATTGGCAACAAGACCACTGGTAGTAGAGTGCTATGCATCAACCCGCCCGGGTAGGAATCCACCACCTAATATATTTGTTTATAAATACCTAATTATTTGAACATTATGCTTTGAATTACAAGTTGTTCAGTAATTTTCCAATAATATATATTCGATATTACATATACCTAATATTATAGTAATAATGAATCAAACCTTGTACCGTTTGTTCAAGGTTTTGCTTTCAAACAAACATAGCCGAAAGCAATGGAACCTATTCATAAAACTTAAATGTCATCGAAAATGAAGTTCTATTCAGGAGTATGTGGACTACTCAATGTAACATTAACGAATAGTTTGAAGAGATGACATTTAATCAGGTTCATCCGAGCCAACTTTGCCGCAAGCACTTTTTATTATCTATACAAATAAATAAAATTTGAGTGTCTGTATGTAATATTAAAATAACGGCTTTTTGCTAAAATATGTATATGTATGCTTACAAGGTACATATACCAAAATAATATTTTTTAGAATGTTGTGTGTATGTGTCTATCTTTTATAGGTTTGCAGCCGCTAATATCTGAAACAGCTGGACCGATTTTGACGAGATTTTCATTGGCAAAAGCTGATGTAATACGGAATAGTTTTGGCTACTTTTATTTTAGAATTTTATTTTAAAAACTTATAAAATAAAATATGTAAATAAAAACGCGGACGAAGACATGGTTACAGATAGAAAATATTATAATACTTATTGTGCCCGCGACTTTGTCTGCGTTTTTATTTGATTATTTTATTTTATACATATAAAAAAGTAACTTAAGCCGACCTGTCTGCCAGTGAAAATCCCGTCAAAATCAGTCCAGTCGTTTCAAAGATTTGCATACAAATAGACAGAAAGACAGACAGATAGACAGACAAAAATTCTAAAAAATACAGTTTGGGTATATGGTATCTTGTAAACATACATACCTACGCATTCAGTAAAAAGCTATTATTTTAATTAATATTACATAGGTACATACACTCCAATTTTATTTATTTGTATTGACAATTTATTTTTTTATTGTTTCTTTTTTTCTGTTGGTCCAAAAATCAGCTAATAGAGTACAACACTATTGTAAAAATACTGTAAAAAAGTTAAAAAAAATTTATTACATTTCTAAAATTTTAAACATTGAACCTTAAAATTAACTACACTTCGTTGCAAAGTACTTAGAAGAAGTGGATGGTTGAGTATAAAGTGTCATCTATTATCTCACCCATCGTCTCTACTCCATCTAACGTTGTATCTACAATATAGCTTTCACAAGCAGAAGCCCCGGCTTCACACGCGCTGAAACAAACATAACTGACAACGTTTGTTCCGGTGACAGCAAAACTTTATTCAGTACGTTTTTTTATGGGATAAGACAGCGAACAGGCACACTGGTCTTCTGATGGTTAGAAACAACCGTGGCCTATAGAAACAATAGATGTTTCAGATGAGCCGCTGCCCTGTGATCAAGCTGTTAGACCTTATGAGCACGTCTACTGGCTACCCTACCCTCCAGAAAGGAACACAACAATGTCATTATGGCGGCAGGAATAGGTAAGGCGGTGGATCCCACTTATGGGTAGTGAACCAGTTACCCTATGCTCGCCTCTTACGAGCTGCCTGGTGTGAAGGCAGTCTATTCTACACAGAGGACACGGACCAACACGGGAAAAACATTTGTAGTTTTCGGCTTTCAATCAATCAAATCAAAATTGTTTTTTCAAAATCTTTATTTCCTTTTTAAAATCTTTATTCCATTTTTAAAATCTTAATGACTATTTTAGGTTTCGTACCAAAAGGGTAAATACTAAGAAAACCCTTTACCCTGTTACTAAGACTATGCTGACCGTATGTTTATATGTCTGTCACCAGGATCTCATGAACCGTGATATCTAGACAGTTGAGATTTTCACAGATGATGTATTTATGTTGCCGTTGTAACAATAAATCCTAAAAAGATAATAAAATAAATATATAAAGGGCGCTCCCATACAACGTACGTGATTTTTTGTCATATTCATAGATAGAGGAACCCTTTGTGCGCAATTCCGACTTGTACTTGACGGATTTTACTCTTTGCTACATTAGCTATCTGCCAATATAAGTTGTGTACTTAAATCAGATCAACTGTTCCGGCGAAAATAATTGGATTTAAATAAATATTTTAATATGAGAATTTTAGGTTCTATGTATTTTTCTCATTAACAAACATTACGTAAATCTGATTATTGTAAAGAAAAACATCGTGAGGAAACCCGAATTTTTCTACATATGGATTGCCCAGGAAACATAGCAATCACTCTGTAAAAACTTTTCTAATGCCTTAGATGAAGGCACCGACTTTGGGATCATCTGATATAGAGGTAAGGTAAACCGTAGTATATAAACCGTTAATATTTAAACAAAAAAAATATAATGTCTATTGATACATATTCCTGATAATCTTAAATCACTTCCGCTTATAAGATTTCGTAAAAAGGTATTTGACTTACTATCAGAGAAAACTTATTATAGTATAAACGATTATTTTAAAACATAAAATGAATATTGATATAGTTTAAATTTGATTAAAGAAGTAGTGGTTGTCACTTGTCGGGGAGTTTGCTTCGCTGCTTCTTCTCCTGACTGGTTAGTTTTGAAAACGGTTGTAGTTTATGGTAGAAATAGTTAAAATAAGTCGAGTTTCAATTAATGTTTATAAATAACAAGATAATTAGTTTAAAATACATAGTTTTATAGTTAATAAATATAAATTATGTGTTAAAATATTTGAATACCACATTCTGGTAGAATATTTTGGTATAATTAAAAACTCTTGCTTTGTAAAAAGTACCTTCACACCTATTATCCCGAAGAGGTAGGCAGAGGTGTGCTAGTATATCCACGACTCGTAAGTCCGGTAGAACAAACCCACGATTAGCCAATGTACTAGGCCCCTGATGTGAGAGTTGCCAAGCCT
>DVZL01001445.1:0-17736 GCA_018236625.1 Lasaia peninsularis
TTTGAGGTTAAAACCAGGGGAACCGGGGCTACAACAAAACTGTTTACTATTTATTGTTTTGTATTTGCAGTGATTCGAATGCGAGGTACCCTGGATTTGTTGTTTTCATCTCAATTTATAGTTTGTAAATCTGAGTCAGAGGGTTCACCTAAGTTGTGGGGTCCTAGGGTACCTTCGACACTGATTATTGATTTTTTTGCAGATTGACTGTTGTATAAAGCTAAGTGGGATGCCAGACCTAACTCTCACGTTTGTAAATCCCCGTCTCTTTGATGATGTCTCATTTCATCCGTGTGTAAGATTTAAGCGATGGGAGGTAAGATAATATTAGTTTGGAAAGGGTGTTAGTTTATGGTAGATAGGGTTGATATAAGTTGTTGTTAAAATATTTACGCAGCATTATATGTTAAAATATGTTGGTATATTATCTTGTAATAATTTTTAAAAAACATACTCTGCAAATTAATAATTATCCTTTTTTTATTTCTTCTATTAAATATTATGGTTAACTCGCACCTAAAATAACTTACCATTAGGACATAAGTCTACTTGTTATCTTAAAAAGAATTTAAATGCAGTAAAACTGTAAAAAACCGATTTCAATTTAATTATTTCCTAATTTTAGGCTTAAATGATTCACACTAGTCTAACTGTCAAAATGCCATCAAAATTGACTAATTTTAATCAATATATTTTATATACTAACTTCAATAACTATGATAAAACCGATACCCTAACATCTTCAAAAATACTACACTTGTGTACTATAAATTACTACAAGAAAATCAATATTTATAAAAAAATACTTTGTCTATCCTGTTTATGTAACTCCTAACAATCTGTCCCAAATACTATGCGTATTGCTAACTCTTTCTAAACTGACAACAACATAACAAACTGGCCTTGTGAGAGTGAAAAGGCCTATGAGATGCTTAATATTGTTCACAGGTCGTTAGGAGTGTAATGTCTAGAATCTAGATAGCATACCTTTAGCTTCGCGTTTACAATAGTTTGTTGCAAAGTTAAGTCCTTATTTGCATTAGAGTCTTTTATTCTTATCAATAAGTATTTAAAAACACAATATCCACGGTGATCTGTGTAAAAAGGATTATATTTTGGCTGTGTGATCACTACTTCTCTGCTTTTACTTTCTGCTTTCTTCATGATACTGTCTCTCAACCCGCTTAAACTTTGCGCTTTTTTTGACAGCAATGACTTTTACTCAGAGTTGTTTTTCATAGGGCTTGCTATCTCACTCTCACAAGGCTTGTTTTGAGTTTATCTAATTCACAAATCTAGCAGAAAGTAAGGTTGGGCAGTTTAGAAGGAGCAATACTACATAATGCATATTCGAGACAAATTTTTGTTGGGAGTAATAGTGTCTTTAGCTTCATGGATAATATATTGTAAACTATAATAATTTATTTGTTCCAGTCTGAAAGAATATTATCATTTATACCTCCTGATGGCAATTTCCGACTGATGTCTTACCACATAGGGTCACAAAGTGTCGTAGCCATTCCTATGTATGTCCGACACAACCTATCCTTGAGAACGAATGGAGATCAGGGGAGATTGGATCTGACTGTTGGCCCGAAGCAGACGATGGGGAGGACATTAGAAAGTAAGTCTAACAAATAGATGTATAGTTTTTATTTTACTTGGTACTATTGCCACCAACCTTCGGCGAGGATCGGGTTCGATACCCAACGGATGCAGGCATTTGTGTGTTGAACATTGATGTCTGTATTTCTGGGTGTGGGTGCTTATTAAATTGATTACTCTGGTAAAATAAAATAAAATGGTCTATAAGGTGCAGCGCAGACGGCACACTTTTTGTGTGATCGAGTTTCCGACGCTCAAAAAGTCTGCATGGCGCGCAAAAAGTCGGTCGCGGATTTTTCAGACTCAACGCACACGACGCACATCTTCGATCATTCTGTCGGCAGAGCTGTAGGGACGTAGACGCTATGATAATCGTGCAGAGATCGCGAAGTAATTTTTTTTCACACACTTTTTGTGTGGAGCGGCGCGGCGCGGTGCGGTCTGCCCGAATTACACGCATTTTATGTGCCCCGGACTTTTTGCGCGTTGTGTGCGTTACTGCATATAATTGCATAGATTAGAATCTTTTTGCAGACTAAAAAGTGCGTCACGGATAGTCTGTCGTCTGCGCTGCACCTTAGAAAAAGTTTTTATTATTTTTTGAGTAGTTCTCAACGAACCTTTTCGTTTGATACCCATATTGTAGAAATGCTTTAAAAACAACTATTCCGCCATCCTGGCTGGTTTATTTTTACGATAATGGAAGGCAAACAAGCAGACGGATTTCCTGATGGTAAGAAATACACATCGCCTATAGACACCAAAGGTGTACATGGAGCGTTGCCAACCTGAGGCTAAAATGGTAAGCCTTTTGCGTAAGTAAGTTTACCCTCCAAACCAGAACACGACAATGGCGAGCACTGTCACTATTGTGGCAGGAATAGGTATGGCGGTGGTACCAATCTGGGCGAGTCGTTGCAAGACTCTACAACCTAGTAATGTCACGGTGTTGATGACAATAGACCCTGTGCTCGCCACTTACGAGCTGCCTGGGCGGAAGGCAGTTGGCCTATATTACAATAGAACTCGTACCATTACGGGAAAAATTGGCTTAAGAATGATTTCATGTACCTTATCATGCATTGTTATTCACACTAAACGTGTATACAACATTTCAGCTTAATCTGATGAAGATATCTACGTCAAAATTGATTTCTAAAATTTCACCCAAACATACATACTTACATACATACAATGCAAGTTGAATAAAAGTTTTTAAAAAACAATAGCAGCGAGCGAGCTAGGTATGGCCGATTCTCGATTGTTGCTATCTATTGTAGTTACGACTTAAACTGATTCCCGCTTGTTTTTTTTTAATGGGCTCTAGGGTTAACTGGCGCTACCGGCGTGGCGACAACCTTTGAGACTATTAAAAATTTTACTAATTTGGGGTGGTGGGAAGGAAGCGAGTCAAGGCGAAGGAAAGGGAGTTTCGCCGGCTCAAGGGGGGGAATTTCGGGGAGACAAGCTGCTAAACCGCCTGCCTCAACCCGGACAACGGAGGGGGAGATGGGCGCATTTAGCTACCCATCCCAACCCCGGCACTAAGGATGTGTGCCGCCAGTACCGGTCAGGTAGGCGACACGTTTTTGGGACTAGGTAAGGATAACTACTGTGAGGGAGCAGGCTACTAATAGCTTCACCTGCCCCAATGAATAATGTTTAAAGCTTGTTGATAAAGCTGGCATCTAGTTAAATTTTTCGTGACTAATTTGTACTTGCGCAGTCAATTAGGATTAGGTACAGCGCAGACGGCACACTTTTTGTGTGATCGAGTGGCGCTCAAAAAGTCTGTATGGAGCGCAAAAAGTCGGTCGCGGATTTTTCAGACTATCTTACATGACGCTCATTTTCGATCATTCTGTCGGCAGAGCTGTAGGGACGTAGACGCTATGGAAATCGTGCAGAGATCACAAAGTAATTTTTTTCACACACTTTTTGTGCGGGGTGGCGCGGTGCGGTCTGCCCAAATTACACGGATTTTACGTGCGCCGGATTTTTTGCGCATTGTGTGCATCACTGCATATAATTGCATAGGTTCTATTTTCACAGACTAAAAAGTGCGTCATGGATAGTCTGTCGTCTGCGCTACACCTTAGTAAGGCCAAGTTATGGTAGCAGATGTCGCTAGTTTAACTTGCATAGTTTTTTTTTATTTTAAAGAAGGTATTATACTATTTAAGCTGGCAACATCAGTTAACATTTATTTTATATTATCCTACTCTTTGGTTTTCACTATTTTGTACAAGCGAGCCAAAATGTAAAATTTAAAACAGCTAGCGACATCTGTTTGCTATAACTCAAACTAGTTAGTAAAGAAATTACACTACGAAAAGTTGCTATGTACTTATAACAGATGGTAGAAATAATATACTTCATACATATATCTTTTAAAAAGGTTTTCGTTGTTTTATTTAAATACTTTTCGAATTAAAATTAAAACATTAATTTTAAATTGTATTCAAATTATATTTCAAATTCGTTCTCAATAAGAAAGGAATTGAAATTTTAATGAAAAATATGTAGGTATATGAATACCTATAAAAATAGAAAACACTTTTATACTAATAAAAAAATATATGGTCACGCCCATATCCTCGAAAGGGTAGGCAGAGGTACGTATCCACCCACTATTAGTCAACGATATTAGATCCCTTGATGTGACAGGTGGCAAGTCACCAATTCATATTGGTCACACATCCGATGGTCATCACGAAAAGGTACTTAAGTTAGAAAATCTCATTAGTACATGAGGGGTTCGAACGTGAACTACCAAAATTGCAGTCCAAAGCGAGTAGGTACCTCTAGGCTACAGAGGCTCTTTAGTTACAGTAGGTACCTATACAATCTCTGGACACTAAAGGTGACAGTAGTGCGTTTCTAACCTAAGGCTTTATGATTTTAATAAATAAGAAATGTCGTTTAAGTCGCTGCTGGTATAAGCGACACTCGCTTCGTGCAAGTTATTAAGACAGCAGTTTAGTTGATCTTGATCAACATGTCACACTATCAATTTTCAATATCATTTTTCAAAAGCTTTTATGTATCTTGCATTGTATGTTCTTATGTATGGTCGGATGAATTCTTGCAACTCAATTTTGAAGCAGAAGTCTTAAACCGATTGAGTTGAATTTTTGTGAATATGTCTAATTTTGATGAAAACATGTTAAGCTAGGTGAGTCATTCTAAATCCAATATGGCGAAAGATCCAAGATAGTTATTTTCAATGCACTCCGACAATATGGGTATTAAATAATAGAGTTTGCTGAGGACAAACCTAAAATTTAAATGACGTCACTCTAAATTCAATATGGCGGAACGTTCAAGATGAAGGACTAGTAATTTTAATGAAATCTAACAATATAGTTATTGAATGAAAGATTTTGCTCAGGACACACCGGAAAATAAAATGACGTCATTTTAAGTCCATTATGTCGGAATATTTTTTTAAATCAGATATACTATATAGGTATCAAATGAAAAGACTTACTGAGAATAGCACGAAGAAAATCTGTCAAGCTATAACTAAAAAGTAAAAATGAATTAAAAAAAACATATTTATTAGCAGAACCTATACGAGAAATAAACGATTGACAATAAATAAACTGAAAGTAAAAAAGAACTAGTCGAGAAAAAATTGGAAAAAAATTGTTTTGGTAGTGTTCTTACGATTTCTCCACGCTCAAGCATAATATTTCCTGATGGATTTCCTGATGGTATGAAATACACGTCGCCTATAAACACCAAAGGTGGAAATGGTGCGTTGCCAACCTGAGGCTAGGATGGGAAGCCTCTTGCGTAAGTTCATCGGCTACCCCACCCTCCAAATCAGAACACGACAATGGCGAGCACTGACGCTATTGTGGCAGGAATAAGTAAGGCGGTGGTACCAATCCGGGCGAGTCGTTGCAAGAATCTACCACCTAGTCAATGTCTCGGTGTTGGTGACAATAGACCCTGTGCTCGCCTCTTACGAGCTGCCTGGGTCGATAGCTGTTGGCCTATTCTACAACGGGACCCGAAAAAACACTGACTTGCTACCATAAATACAGCGTTTAGGTTTTGTTAAATCCACCGTTCAAAAAAAGAGGTTCGCCAGTCAAGAGTGAGTTGATAATACTATGAATTGAGGACAGGTGTTGTTCTCTTCTTTAGCTCCCCCCCTAGCAACAGGACACATAAAACCTATAGCATCTACAGTTATCTTTCTAATCTAATCCTATAAAAACACTATTTTTCGTTTCCGTCAACTAAACAAAACCTTTATAAGTTTACATTTCGCTTAGATTTTATTAATACGTTTTCTCAATCTTTCGCTATACAATTTAGTAATAAATAAACATAGTAAGACTTTGTATACGCGTATAAACACATTCTTTGCATTGTATTTTAAAAAAGTTATTAATATTTGAAGCGGATTACAGTCCCCAACCCAAATACGGGATTAAGTTATAGACATCCCCAACTATCCCATTTACAAAACTTTTTTACCGGCAATATTCCAGACGATTTATTCCTTTTATGAATAATACATTAGACAACTTTAATCACAAGTTGTCAAGAAAGTAGCAAAAGAATAAAGTTTAGTAAAAAAGGACTACCTGAGGCGGCGATTGGGTTCGTAGTCACAAAGGGTGCAAGAGACCAAGGCGTCTATCGCTACGACCGTCGCTAGCGTGGCGAGTGAAGACTCTACAATATCATTCGGTGTTCGGACGTCGTGAGGATCGGTTGTGTCGCTGTTTCGTGTGTTGTGTACGAAATATAGTGCTTTGGTGAATGTGTGTGAGCAATATGAGATGTGGGATTGTGGAGATAGTGATTAAACTGTTGTGTGAACCAGGTTGGTAATGTTTATGGATTTTTGAATTGGGAGAAAAAGTTAAGAAAAGTGTTGAAAGCTTTAATTATGATTGTTATCGTTGGGTCTTAGAAAGTGTAAAGTAATCTTAATTTTTCTTGTTTTGATTGTATTTTAAGTGGGACTATTATTTTTAGTTTTTATTCTTAAAACTATTTTTATGTTTTTAAAGTCATAATATGTAATAACAATACTCTGATTAAATAATCTTTTAATTAATAAGATTCGAAAGTATATTATAAATTTTTTTACTTATTAGTATTATCAAAATATAAACTAGATTTGATTTTCTTTAATCTTGAGTTCACGTACAGTTTAATTAAGAAAAATAATTCGTCTTTTAGTTGGTAGATCGTTGTTATTTTTAATAAGGTAATTTAAAAGATAATTACTACTAAATATGAATAAAATTCACACGTTAATAATTCATAAATTTTACGGTCGGGGTGGCTTAAAAACATTGTATGTTTATTTCAAAATTGGAATAAGTAATTTTTGAGGAAAAATAGCCGTTTGATTGTTATTTTATATTAAAAAACGTCATTTTGTAATCTTCCGCCGGCAAAAAATTGAGTAGCAAAATGTATCTAATATTAATTATATAAGTTAATATTTCACGTACAATTATAATGAAATATTAAATAAAATAAATATAATTGTAAATATATTAACCATGTACTTATGATTTAAAAAAATATATATTTTTTAAGTTTAAAATAAAAAATGTAGAGACTTGTATCGTTTTATTACTACAAAGAGATTATATTTAAATAAGACTCATTAACTTAAATGATATTATTGAGATAATGAAGAGCTCAAATATTATAATAACTATTATATGCCCTAAAAGGTAACTTATCTAATAGCTCTAGTCTAATATTCAATATATTAAATTGGTTTGATTAACGAAGACTATCTTTGTCTGAATTATAATCTTATTTATTTAATATTTTAAATGCAATATGTTTGTTTATTAGCTCAAAAATGGAATTAATCTCAAAAGTTTTAAACATAATATCAGTACAATGAACTCTAACTCGTTTCATTCTAGTAAACAAGTTAAAGTAATATATTTATTGTTCACTTCCACCTTTAATCGTATACATTTTTGGATGTCTTATTGGATAAACCAGACTGCATCTTACAAGAATCTTAAGAAATGTTATTATACCATTCATGTATTACTATAAACTATTTAAGTTTGTTCGATGAAACTTATCGTCAATCAATATGGATACTAAAGGTTTTTTTTAATTTATTTATCTAACCTGAGAATTTAAATTTTAAGATTACTTTTCCAGTTGAACAATATTTAATCTAGTAGCACAAAATTAAAAACATTTTAAATTGCAACCAACATGAAGGTGTAAAGAGTGATATACAAATATATTATAGTATTAGTTTTTAAGGGGTGATATATAAATATATTCTAGTATTTTACACAGTTTGATCACTGCGTTTTGAATCCAAAGCCAACTGTCCATCCGCCTCCTAGTTGCTCAGTTGGATTTACTACGGCCACCAATTATCGTTGAGATTTGGATTCTATTCCCTACAAAGGTATACAAGGCATTAGAGCAAGTTTCAGGTTCTGATATTCAAGTATATTCTAATATATTTATTTCCATATGATTGTTACGATAACTCGTACGCACACAAATACATAATATTGTTATTTAGGAGCAAAATAATAGTAAAAATGAATTAAAAATATTTATTTTATGTTAAACAATCTAAAAACTCTCAGTTCATACGTCAGTTCCTAAGTAGGTACTAAATTTTGTTAGTTTTTGGCATAATTTTTCTTGGGTTTGCTTAAATAGTGTATAAAGAATTTTTGTTGAACTTTATCTTAAATATCAAGCAAGTAATATTACACTATTATTGACTATATTATTAAGGAAGTAGAGGTTTACAACAAAAAAGTTTTCTTATGAGACCACCGGGACATTTGATAAGCATAGTAAGTAGGTACGCGTATATCTAGGTTTATATTTAACATAATAATATTATGAACCAAACTATACTTTAGTAAATTCTTTAGAAATGTTTTAAGAGGAAAAGTTATCTTTGTTTTCATATTGTACCTTAATGAAAACTGAATATTTTTCCTTTATTAAAATTACGGAAGTTGTGGGCTATGAGGATTAAGTGTCTACTTATTTATTTGTCTCAAAACTCTACGTGATATCCCTAATTATAATATATATGCGAAAATTACATTCAGAGAAATGACGCTTTCACGTCTTAAACACTGGACGGATTTTAGTTAAATTTGGCACAAGTGGTCAAAATTGACGTTGGGAAAGGACATAAAAAGGATTTTTATTACGGAAAAGGGGGAGGCATATAGGGGATGAAAAATTGTATTTCGTTTTTATCACGTGAGTGAATATCACTGATATTGGAGAAAATAGTTGGTGTTTTATAAACTTACTACTCTTCCAATATTCTCTACCAAACAACCATTATGATGAGTAAAAACTATTCAAATATTCTTGTTACCTACTTAATTATCACGTTCAGTAAACGAACTATACAAACAATTTATTTGATGGTAATTTGTTGTACAAATAACACTGGTCTACTTATTGGTCATAAACACCACCACTAGTTACTAAATTAGCTGCACCTTTGTCAAATTTAGGTAATACTTTTGTCGTAAATTAATAAATAAATATATCTAGACTAATAACAAAAATTGATCTAACCTCAAAGTAAGCAAATTACATGCTTGTGTTAGGGGTTTTAGACAACGATACTAATACAAGGAAATACTTAAATATACATCAGAATAAATTTAATTAACACCCAGACTCGTAAAAACAAATGTTCATCACACAAATGTCTGCCCTCTTCGGGAATCAAAGGCGTACCCCGAGGTTGGTTAGAGGCGTCAGAAATTTTATTTATCAGGTATATTATACATGATATATAGGTAGGTATATATAAAAAAATCCTGTTGAATCACTATTAAAGAACTGCATCAAAACTGTTGTTTAATTTTAAAGATCTAAGCATACATGGCGACGGATGGCTGGAAGCGACTTTGCTTTATTTTATGTAGTGATTTGTTATAATATATTCAAACAATAATACAATGGTTAAACTTTTATAGCGTAAAATAAAGAATTTAATGAATAATAAATATAACAAAAAATAATTACTGTAGGTATGTTTGCTTTTTTAAATTCTCACGCCGGAAGGGTTTCTTTTTTGTGAATATGCCAATTATGCCTATACTAACAACGAGTAGGTAAATAAATCGTACATTTTTACAGGCTATTCTTTTTTATAATAACCAGAAAAAAATTAGATTATAATTTCAGTAAATTTGAATTTTTTTTATTTCTACAAGTGACCGATATGAAAAAAAGTATTAAGAAAACCACCTAGTACCTTGGCTAATCGTGGGTGTGTTCTAGTATATCCACTGGACTTACGAGTCGTGTATATACTAGCACACCTCTGCCTACCTCTTCGGGGATAATAGGCGTGAAGGTACTTTTTTTTAAGCATGTACCTAAAAATTTTCTTTTTGTTCTATTATTTTTTACTAATTCTAAAACTAAAATCCTGCAATATACTCATTATATGGTGGTACATAAGGCAGTGGTGCTAACTATGGTGCATTCATTCAAAACTATCACCTAGTCATAGTCACGGTGTTACTAGTAAAAGCGACATTCACCTTTTATAATGGAACAGTAGAGAAACAACATAATAATATATATAATATTTAATGGAACCCGGGACCAACATGTATGGTAGTGAAGTGCTAAGTTTGCTAAAAAATATAGTAAATCAGTACTTAATTATGGTAAATGTGAATTCATTCGTATTTTTAAATTATTTGGTTGTTTGACATTTTTTTACGTCTTTATGCATATTTTTAGTATGAGGGTACAGATGGCTAAATATTTATATAGCATCATTTTTAACACAATGTATGGAAGGTTTTCCTAGTATGTATATAATAATAAAAAAAATTGCCATAACCAATGCTACAATGAATATTTTAATAATCAATCCATACTAATACTAATGTTAACAAAAATAAATAACACACCTTCTCTAATCCAAGCGGGTAGTTGCCTTCTTTTAGCTGCATCAATAGTGGGCGCAGCCACCGCCGTGGGTATTACTATTGGTTCTATTACGGGAGGTACTAAGGGTGGCTTATCTCTGAAATATCATGGTAATATATATAGCTTAACCAATTATTTTTGCATAGTAAACCCCAGTGTTGATCTGCGTTTCCAGTGTGAAATAGACAATCTGGCTCCCTACTAGACAGAAGCAAAGGTCACTACAAACAAAACTGCTGTTAGTAGAGTGCTGTGCAGCAACTCTTAACGGGTGTGTAGCTGGTAGACATGTCCATCAAGTCTAACTTCCCGGCCAGAGGATAGAGCACTGTTAATATTTATGGTGTCTATAGTCCAGTTTTTCTTACTATCAAAAAAGCTGTGTGCTTTTTCACTGTATTATCCCTTAAAAAATGAATGATGGCCCATTTCCAGATTTGTAAATTTGAGAAGATAACATCAAATTCAAATAAACTTAAACTACCTTTGAACATCAAAAAAAAGTCAAGGTGTTAGCAAAAATTACAAATGCCATCAATCATCTACGACACCAGTTTTTGAATCTTTACTGAACATGTGTAATGAACATTATCTATTCATATTGTCTGATCGAGACTGCTCTGTTTAGCCACCCAAAAACTTTGTCACTTAAGAAAACAAGTGTAAATTTGAATGTGCACTATACAAATTTCATTCTTTTTTTTTTTCATTCATTGAAAAAGAATTTTAATATAAGGAATCAGTAATACCTATGTGATCTTGGTCTAGATGTTTTTGGATCTCTATTTTTACTCTTAGATCTTCTATCTATACTTCGATTGTTACTTCTACTATTTGACGATTCTATTTGTGGTGCTGTCCAATATCCATGTTGGAATGTGGGCGCTGGTACATTTGTGCCAGTTGTGTACCTGTAATATGCCAATTACACATCTGATGATAATACTTACTCATCAAAACTCATATCAACATCAATAAAATGATATGTACATTTTTTATTGATAAACTCTAAAGATAAAAAACTGATTTTAATCATCTTGGTATTGGAAAGCTTTATCTTATTATTAGAGATGCGTCGAGTAGTGGTTTCGCCAAATAACCCAACACAATTGCTATTCACTTGAACCTTTACTGAACTGGACATTCCGCTGAATTATTCAGATGCCATTTTAATATTTTAATGATTATAAAAAAAGGTCCTTGTTACAAAAAAAATAATTTAACTTTATTGTATTTTCAATATGAATAGGCATAAAAGATAGTGTGCTTTGGAGTTTATGAGTTTTAAAAATGCATTAAAAGGATTAAAAATAAATATTGGCTATATCACTACATAGTATAAACAAAGCTTTCTCTGTCCCTATGTATGCTTAAATCTTTAAAACTACGCAACGAATTTTGATGCGGTTTTCTTAAATAGATGGAGTGGTTCAAAAGGAAAATTTTAATTTTTATAACATGTATAGTATACCCGTGCAAAGTCGGGGCGGGTCGCTAGTTATTTGTATTTTTAGAACTATATATCTTGACTTGAGGTTACAAATTAAATGTTAATTTGAACTTTAATAATTTTATTAGCTTTATCCAAGCAAATTCATCATAGGATTTCTCTGATTTGTAATGTAGCCATTCTTGCATAAGCAGTTTTGCTTTTAAGTTTAATACGTAGCCATGTTGTGGGAAATAATCAATTCGGATGAACACAAATAGTAAAAAGGAAAGTAAAAGAATATTAGGAGCATCTCTATATATTACACTAGTCTTGTAAGTTTTGGAATTTTCTCTAGAGATGGAAATAACAAAAAAAAATTATGAACATACATAATATGTCACAATCTGTCTAATTTGGTATAGAATAGGGATATTTACTACACTTTTAACTACTAAGAGACTAATAAGGTAAGACTGCACATAAGGTCTAACAGCCCGACCACTGGGCAGCGGCGCACCTACAACATCCATGGTGTCTATAGGCCACAGTTGTCTCTTACCATCAGGAGACCCGTGTGCCTGTTCGCTGTCTTATACTATTAAAAAAAAAAGTAAAATATACTGTCGAATTTTAGATTCATTTCATGGTTAGAAATTATATTATTTTTTGTACTGTTCTTGTTTCCTTATATTTAAATACCCTAAATCCTGATAGGATAACATATCTTACCCTTGCATAGAAGTAGTGTTTTCAGGAACATATCCATCCATCATAGGTGGTAGCGCCAATGATGGATCAGCAGCAATTTTGGGGTCGACTGGAGCAGTTCCTGACCAACCCCAACCTATAAAGTAATACAATAGGTTTTAGTTACCTATGAAAAAGGACATCTTATAAAATGCATTTTCAGATATAATTATCTGTGAATTGGTACTTTTTAAAACTGTAGTTCCAGGGTATTGCAATAATATTTGTAATTTAAGGTTTTACTGTTTTACTAGTTGTAATTCAAGAAGTCATTTAGTTGTTTTATCACTAGATACTGGGACATTAAGTTTAATCATTTTGACCTAAAATTTATTAATCACTAAAATTTAAATAAAAATAAAAATTGGAGTTACATGGACCTGTACTAACTCCTAACTAAAATACTAATTTAAAGTAAATATAAGAAAATATAATATACCTTGTAAAGCATTTTTCCAATAAATTTAAAGGATTTACAAGAAACTAAAGCATTCAACATAAAAGCAAACAACACATTATAACATAAGAATCAAAGCAAAATAATACACAAATGTCTATCATTATTATGCTAATAATGAACTTATTTTTACTGGGTATTTCATTATAAAATCTGAACATCACATTATGTAAATTTGAAATTAATTGAGTTTTAACTATATTTGATACTTATATTACCTTCAGAGTAGTTACCCCATTGGTTCCAATTTCCATCCCAACTGTTGTTTGAAGCACTCCAGTCAGTTTCTCCACTGGTTGGTACTTCCAAATTGGCATCCGGATTTTCAACTTCCATCGGTGCTTCGCCTTCTTCTATATCTCCTTTTGACTGGGTACCAGCTACAATAGCAGCTGCTTCTTTCATTGCAATCCATTGTTGAGCCAATGCAGCCCAATCCACTTGGCTAGAATCTACATTTTGATATGCAGATGGATTCAAGGCCCACTGCGTGGGATATGCCGCATTTGCGGCATCTTTCCCGGAATACATTTTAGATGAAAATTATATCACTATCTACCTTTACAAGATTTATATATAAATAAAACATGAATAAAACTTATTTTAATTAACTGACGAAAATATAACTAACCATATTACGAAAACTAATTGATTTGGCAAATAAAAACTGCAGATATTGCCATTTGCTCTCTGCAACTTCATTCATATTAAGTGTTGCCACTTGTCAGTAGGAAAATAGTTACTAAAACAATTAAACAAAATTAAAATTACTAAAAAACTAAGTTTTAAGAATTATTAAAGTAACACAATATCATAGAGTAAAAAAATATCATCTCTTATATCTACTAACCACAAATTCTAATATTTTCAAAACTCATTTCATAATCTTTATTTATAGTTATAACTCTATAACAAATAAACAATCTAAAAACTCTTATTTAATATAATATGTGGCTATACATCACATAACTGCAACTAAATATATCGTATTTTTTTTAATTGCAGAAAAATTAACATCTAAGTCGAGCTGTACAGAAATAACCCAATAAGACTAAAAGTAACACAATTAGAAGATATTTTATGTAATAATTTGGCAATTCTAAAATCACACCATAAACTACTCTATTTTATTTTATAATGTTTTTTTCTTGTGACAGATTATATTATTATCTTAATTGAAGGGTTATTTGGAAAAAACGCCAATGTCAGTTTAAGCAAAGTTTACAGTAGAAACAAAAAACGTTTTTGGACAAAACAGCTGTAAAATGAATTGTATATAGGTATATATATAGGTGATAGGTCATGAAGCAACATACGCTTTATGACTGTAGTCATGGAATATATTATATGGACAATCATGAATAATGGGAAAAATAAATTTGACATAGGTACTTTTCCAAAAAAAAGTTGAATACTGACTTAGGCTACTTTTCCAAATAACTGAGTAAGCAGGTAGTTATGAAAAACAAAAACAAATTTAATGTAGGTACTTTAATATATTATATATTTATTTGCTTTCACTCACAACCATCACTGTTATCATCCTCATCGACTTCGTTGTCAATATCAATACCACCATTATCACCATCACTACAAATGTGATGGTAGTAATCACGATTACAAGGCTTGCTTAAATATTGTCTTAGATTTAGTAAATTTGCTATTTTACTGGCAGTCATTTTTATAGGCTCATAGGCTCCACATAAAGAGGGTTCAGTACAAAGTCTGAAGGCAAACTTATTTTTTCGGAAAAATAACCTACGTCATTGACTTCGGCAGTTCTTCCAAAAACATGTGGACTTTGGTTGTTTTTCCAAATATCGAACAAAATTTATCTTGTATTATCTCTTGACTAAAGCTGTTTTTCAAAAAACTGTGATTTACGTTTGCCAGGTATTTTTTTGACATTGGTTGTTCTTCCAAATAACCCTTCAATTTGTTCTATGAGATTTTTCAGATTGTCGAACTTACCTGTCATATCATGGAACTCGATATCGTGGTCTAATCGTGGGTGCATAAGTATGTAGCTCTGCCTACCCCTTATATGGACATGACAATATTAATTTATAAAAAATGTTTACAAAATATTGTGAAACATTTAACGCGGGCGCGCGGGCGTAAACCGCATTCTCGGCCGTTACGGGCGGGCATTTGTATGTAGACGGAGATATTATGTACACGGTGATCGGTTATTTTTATTCACTTATGAGTATGAAATGGCATGTTATATTTAGAAATGACAGACATCAAGTGATTGCCCAGGGAGTGCCAAACATTTAAAACTACGTAGATGTAGTATACTATAAATAAAAATTAAAGTAAAACTAGTAGTAGATAAAAATAAAATTTGTATATTATAAATGTAAATTTAAATAAAATTTGTAAACTTTCAATATTTTTCCGTCAAAGTAATATTTAACAGGTATCTATTTAAATAATATTACGGGCTATAGTCTAAAATTCTTATTCTACAGTCTTATCCATGTTATCAAATCGTATAGGTCTGGCCACCGTCGGCCACTCTAATCGAGTTATTGTGAAGGACACAATGCAGCAATCAACGGAGCGGCTGCAGGCAGCACTTCACAGGTGCCGTACGCCGCTGTCCTTGGACGTGGACAGTTTACTGCCGACACACTTTGGAAAATCTTAAAATTGAGATGGATATAACGTCTCGTTCTAAGAAATCTTAAGTCATCATTGTAGTTTGAAAAAAAAATTAAACTCTAAGAGTCGAAATTTTGCAAATATGTACTTAAATTATAAATTTGACTTTTATGCACACAAAGTGTGACAAATATTATTTGGGTCAGTACTCAAAACAAATTGAGAAGAAAAAGGCAGTTGACAAGACCACAACAGACACTATCTGTACATATTTTTATAGTATTTGTGGTCGAGTGGTGTCGGTGTCGGTCGGTTTCAAGCGCCCGGGTTCGATTCCCGAGTAGGTTATTCCAATAACATTGTTCAGTCTATCTGTAAACTATTATGTTGCCTGAGATTGGATTTGTGCCCGGCGAAGGTTTGTTACCTGTCTCATCGTGGGAACTAATATCGTCGGCTAATCGTGGGTGCACAAGTATGTGACTTTTGGGGATATGGGATATATATATATATTTTTTAAAAACCTGATATTATTCACAATCATCAAAACTTGAAAGAAAGAAAAGGAGACCGTTGGTAATTAAGCAAATACCGTCAAGAAATGCGCTAGCTCCAAAACTAGTAGCCTAATTAAAATACACTTCACAAGAAACTTTAAACGTTTACGGTAAAATACCTGTTACTATTTGAATATTGCTAAAACGTCAACAATAATGCACATATTAACAAGATAATATGCTAATTAATTCTGCATATGATTACTATTGTGTCTTTTAATTACTTTTTAACTTTGTCATTTCTACTGAGTCTTATGTTTAAAATGGATTGTGCTATGAATTTACATACATTAAGTATATGTATGTAATAACATAAATATAAGTAGGTATATGTAATATAATATATGTATGTGGTGTTTGGATTTAAAAAAAATCTTGAAATCTATTGTTAAATAAATAACACATACATACATATCTTCATGCGAGGTCCCGTGTGGGTCAGCAGAGAGTATTAAGTGTCAAGTTACATGACTCCTACATACTTGCTTAGTTTCCTTCCTTATTCACTACTATCTATACAAACACGCTGTTGGCATTGAGACAAATACAATTATTGATCTATCCAACTACATGTACCACCAAAACCATAGAATTTTCCCAAGTAGCAGAGAACGGTGTGGACTTTAACCGGCTTCAGTGAGAATTCAGAAAGAAAAAGGTTGAAAAGATCGGAATCAACAAAAGATTCTCGAGCAGGTGGTTAACCCTGAACAGTCAGCAACATAATTCTATAGTTCTTAGTCCCGGCTGATTCTCGCGCTCAAGCGAGAGAGCCCAGGGTCCGCTGTATACAGCACCGGTTACATCTATCCACAGAATTGGATCAGAAAGCTCAATGCACACAAGCGTGGTTTTATAGGACTCTGTTAAACCAAATGGAGAAAATTTGAAATAAGCTCAGTATATTTTTAACGCTTAACTTATATTAATGTATAAATGAATATACATTACAGTAACAAATGTTTTTAAAAAATAAGGGGAAAATACAGGCATCGATATTCATCACACAAATGGTCGATGGCCGTTGGTCGGTGAGGTTAGTCGTGAACGTTAACCCTTCGACTAGCTAGACGGTAACATCTATATTATTTAAAAACATTCAGGAAATATATCCGTCTCCGTCTGGGTTACCATCTGGGTTGCGGAGCTCAAATGGCAGTGGTTCTATGAAAAAGAAACACTGTCACTCCAATGTTTCCGATAGGGTAGGCAGAGACAAATACTTACATACCCAGTATTAACCGACGTTATTAAGTGCCAGGATGAGACAGGTGGCAAGTCCGTCGCCATGTCGGCCACTAATTATATTTATTTATTTATTTATTACAGTAGGGCCAATTACAGTTATACATTAATACATGCCATATATACTAATTAATAAT